>PNEQ01038831.1:37293-63168 GCA_003012365.1 Medauroidea extradentata | reverse complement strand
TAAAAAAAAAAAAAAAAAAAAAAAAAAAAAAAAAAAAAAAAAAAAAAAAAAAAAAAAAAAATACGTTTTGATAAATTGTTTATCTTAGCGGAAAGGAAGTGGGTGGAGATTAGTCCGACCACCGTAACATCAGCGCCAGTAAAACACAATATTCTCGGTAACTTGGTGAACTACAGCCAAACTACAAGGGGGTCAGGTTTCCAGGCGAGTGTCCAGACCTGTTCTTCTACGACCATGCTGTAGAGTGAAACTCCTGTATAGGTTGTTTCTCGCTGCTCGTTCCTGCTTTTCGGATCATCTGCCTTGAATATTGACCAACTTAGTTTTATTCTTAATTATCACGTTTATTATAAAGAAAAAAAATTACATACATATTTTTTTTTTTTTAATATTTACGTAAGCATCACACTGACGCGAACAACACCTCAATATCGCTAATGGTTAGATAGATATCGTGGGTTGATGGAAAACAAATTTTGTGCTTTTTCACCCTTTTGGGTGTCGAATTTAGAAATATTTTAAATTTACATCTTAGATATTTGTATAAGTATCCAACTGAAGGGTAAATCACATCGCTAGCCCGTTCAGTCAAATCAAAATCGACCATTCACTAAAAAAAAACACATAATACCCCTGCACAGTATTGAGAAATCTAATTTCGAAAAATTTGAAAACCGTTTTGCGATAATTTCTGTAATCATCATCCTGAAGCAAAAGTTAATTGTATATCTCGACGGGTTCGATATTAATCAAAAACACATTCCAGGTATTTTCACCACCTAAGAGAGTAAATTTCGAAAAAAAACTTGAATCAAGTTTTAGAATAATTTATTGGTATCTCGTGGACGTAAAAAACACAATATTAGCCCGCTGGGTTCAAGGTATATCGACGATTAATTGAAAACGCTTTTCACCACTTTTCACCCCTTTTCACGTCCTTAGGTGGAGAATTTCGAAAATTCCTTAAATTAATGTTTATGTATTTGAGTAAGCATCAATCCTAAACAAAAATCACGTCGCTATATAAAAAGCTATGAGATCGATATATACATCGAATGTGAGTCGAAAACACATATTAGTCCTTTTTTTTTTAACCAGTTTAGTGCCGAATTCGGAAAATATATTTTAAATGGTACTTGCGATATTTGCAAAAGCACCAATTTAAAGCAAAGAGCACTTCGATATCTCGATTGATTCGATATATATGGAAGGATAATCGAAAACACATTTCACGTATTTTCACCCCTTTAAATAAAGAATTTCGAAACGTCTTTGAGTCCTGTCGTAGACATTTGTAAAAATAACCAATTAAAGTTAAAATCACGACGATAGCCAATTGTGTTTCAAAGACATAGACGATTCAAAAAAATAAGTTAGCCCCTTTTAACTGCCTGGGGGTAGAATTTCAAAAAACCTAAAACTACTTTTTGGGTATTTACGTAAGTAATATTTTGAAGTGAATATCAGCTCTCTATCCCAATGGGTTCGATAGATATCGATAGTTGATTGGAAACACATTTAAGGTCTTTTCACCCCCTTAAATGTTGAATTTTTAAAAATCCTTAAATTAGCTAATATGCATTTTTACGAGTGTCCTTTTAAAGTTAAAATCACGATGATAGGCCTTCGGGTTCGAACTCTAGCGATGTTCCTTTGGAAATACATTTCACCCCTTTTCACCCCCTTAGAGGTCGAATTTCGAACAATCCCTTCTTAG
Source organism: Medauroidea extradentata (assembly GCA_003012365.1). Lineage (NCBI taxonomy): Eukaryota > Metazoa > Arthropoda > Insecta > Phasmatodea > Phasmatidae > Medauroidea > Medauroidea extradentata. The sequence continues at coordinate 61,451 of PNEQ01038831.1, read as the reverse complement.
TGCTCGCCTACGACCTGTAAGGAACCCCCACAAAAAATTTCACGATTCTAGGTCCAGTGGTTTGGGCTGCAGTTTGATATGTCATTCAGTCAGTCAGCTTTCATTTTTATATATAGAGATAAGACGTAATTTGTATTGTTTTAAGTACATTTTATTATTTGTTTTATTATTTTCTGGATGGTTTTTTTTTTGCTTTAAAGTAATTAGGTTTTAGTTTCTTTTCCCGTTTCTCTTTGGTAGTGACGCTGGAGGAGATGAGAAAATGGCGGTGGTTTTGAAATGGCCGGATCGCGTTGGTAATACTTGATTTTATATCCTATGATCCCAGGCGGCGTCATAATGCTAGGTTACTATTTGATCCCACCATTTCGTAGTGTAAAACGTAGGAAAACAGGACAAGTAGAAGAAGAGGTCCTAGTTTTGCATCTTTTATTAAATTTGGATTGAGCAACATCCGCGGCGTCATCGGCTTCGTCTTGTCGGCGATAGATATGTACCGACGCCATACGTTTTACGCAATATAGTCTTGGTATTTTTACGTGAACTCTTTTTGAAATCACTACACTAAATTGTATTTATTGTTTAAAGTATGTATAAAGCTAATTTTGTGAATATTTGGACTGAAAACCTAAAATGAAAGTACTAATGGAAGCCCTTACTCAGTAGTCGTAACATAATTTATCTTCTTAAAGCCGGAGCATTTTCGTCAGTAACTTGGAGACGCTAATCATTGTAATGAATTTAATAAGTTATTTTAAATAACAAGAGAGAATTTTGAACAATAATTTTATTCTGAGTCGACGTTCACTAGCATAATACTAAATTGGAACTTGAAATTACTTTACTCTTTGATTGGCGATTTTATATATTACAAGCAGTCCCCCGCGGCTTTGTCCGCGAGTATTATTCATAACTGATATTTACTTTAATTGGAAAATCTCTTTGTACACCAGATTGGTACTTCAGTCATGATGTGTTAGAACGACGAAGCTGCTAGTTGAGTTAAATCTGCGGCAGGCAGCTGTCCACGCGAAAAAGCAATCTTAAGTTTGTCCCTGTCAATTTGTATCGATGATTTATTTAAAACACATTCCGGGTCTTTTCTCCACCTTAGAGACTGAATTTCTAAAAACCTTTGAATCACATTTTAGACTACTTTTCTGGTGTCTCTTGAACGTGAAAAACACAATAACCTGCTGGGTTCAATATATATCGACGATTAGATGAAAACACTTTCCAGCACATTTCACCTCCATAGGTGGCGAATTTCGAAAATTCCTGAAATAAACTTTCAGGTATTTGAGTAAGCATCAATCTGAAACAAAATTCATGTTGGTACATAAAAATCAATGGGATCGATATATATCGACTGTGAAGCGACAACGTGTATTACCCTTTTTTTAACCTCTGTAGAGCCGAATTCGAAAATATATTTTAATGGTACTTGGGATATTTACAAAAGCATCAATTAAAGCAAAAAGCACTTCGATATATCGATTGGTTCGATGGCTGTAGACGAATAACCGAAAACACATTTCACGCATTTTCACACCCTTAATTAATGAATTTCGAAACGTTTTGGAGTGTTGTCATAGACATTTATATGCGTAACTAATTAAATTAAAAATCACGACGATAGCTAATTGTAATTCGAAGATATAGACGATTTATAAAAAACACATTTTGCCCCTTTTTACTGCTTGGGGGACGAATTTAAAAAAAATCCTAAAACGACCTTTTGGGTATTTTCGTAAGCAACATTTTGAAGTGAATACCAACTCTTTATACCGAAGGATTCGATAGATATCGACAGTTAAACGGAGACACATTTAAGGTCTTTTCACCACCTTATATGTTGAATTTCGAAAAATCCTAAAATTTACCAATATTCACTTTTATATGTGTCCTATTAAAGTAAAAATCACGATGATAGGCCGTCGAGTTCGAGCTCTATCGACGTTTCTTTGGAAATACATTTCACCCTTTTTCACCCCCTTAGAGGTCGAATTTCAAAAATCCCTTCTTAGTGCTCGCCTACGACCTGAGATGAACCCATACAAAACATTTCACGATCCTAGATCCAGTGGTTTGGGCTGCAGTTTGATATGTCAGTCAGTCAATCAGTCAGTCAGTCAGTCAGTGTTCATTTTTTGTATATAGAGATAAGTTTGAGACTTATTGAATTAAAAACTTCAGAAGTAAATTTTTTTCAGAATTAAGTATTTTAGAACCTAAAATCAGAATTGTAAGGATGGGAGTGCATTTTAATAATTTAATATATTTTTCATTTACTTTCTTTTAACTACTCTAACTTTTGCTCAGTCAGTTATGCAAATAATTTCATGCACAGTTTGGTGTAATTTAGGAAATTGTCAACGTTACATCTGAAATTCTACTAAAGATTATTTTGTGTTTTTATTTGTGTTTGTAGAGTAGTAGTATTTCTTGGAATACTTCAAGACTCTAGCATGTGTATTTTGCTCATCCTTTCCTACCAGAAAGTATAATTGAATCGGGAATTTGCAAAAGGTACCAAGTCCAATTGTTAAGTAAATTCAGGTTATATGAGATTCCAACTCTTCAAAGCATTACCTTGGCTGTCAGCAACATAAGAAACCAAGTCCTATACAAGAAATACGTTAAACGGACTAGTTCATGAATGTGCCAATAGCGCATTATTTTGTTTATGAATTACATTATTATTGTTGAAGAATCAGTTTCCATGTGATTTAGTAGTTTTTTCACTAGCGTATACTAAGGTTCCAATAATCTACACCAAGGAAATTATAATTTATCTGATAGTGTAATACATAACAATGCTTTATGGGTATAAGGCACTGTGTGGTGTTGTATTTACAAAATATGTTTCTGTGTATCATATTATTAGTTTTTCACTAGAATATACCAACATTGCACTAATATCTACTCAAGACATTATGTTTAATGTGCCATTGTTAGAATGAACGTTACTTATTTTTTAAAAGGTACCAAGTCCAATAATATTATTAATTTACAAACAATAAAAGACAAACGTTTTTCTATGTCAATTATGTTTCGTATTATTCCACACGCACTATAATTTCAAGTGATCCATGATTGATAACCTGTTTCACTCTCAGAGACACAATAATAAGTTATTTATTGTTTCCCAACAATCTACTCACTTGGACTTGGTCCGTTTTGCAAATTCCTGATTCAATTGGTATGACTGCAGTCCTGTTTAGTTCAATAAGGTCAACATGTTTTCTTGTTTTTCCAATAAACATGATTAGCCTCCAGAGTATTATAAAATATACTGTGAATATGGGTGTTGAGATACGTATAAGCTACATGTAGTAACCACCTACGCAACCATAGGTACATACCTATATGAGAGTTTCTCAACCTCGTTCTACCCTCTATATTTAATTTACAGTTGCCTTATACTGTATAACTCAATCTCACACCCACACAATTCATAATAACAACAATTGTATACATGTATAACTATATGGTAAACTATACACACAATTTTATATTTAATACAAAGTTACAACTGTTATGCTCATATAATTACTAAGGATTATTTCGAACACATGCGATTTTTATCTGACGTAGTGTTTTACATCAAAGTTCTAGCATAAAAATTACTGACAGTTTGTAAGTATTTACAACTAAAATAAAAATACATTTTAGTCGTTGCTGTATACAATTTTAACTGTTTTTATGTGTGTTTGTAGAGAATTTACATTTAAAATTTTGGTATTTTTAAACATACACAGTTTGCAGTCTTTATCGGATACTACAAATCATTCACGTATATTTATCTTGTGTATTTAAAAAAATCTCAGAGTTTACTGAATCCAAAAACAATGAAATTAGAAATCTCCTGGGGTATTAACTTTGCACATAAGCAGTGTAAAAATGTTCAAGGATTTAATCGAAAGCAATGAAATCACATTACTGCACTGTACATGTACACACACAGTAAAAAAATTTCCCCGTACCAGTTTTATTTAGTTTGTAATACATATTTAACAGTCAATATTTACATAATGTTTCCAGCTACAGGAGCATAGGCTGATCGAAAGCTGATTTAAAGTATCCTGGAACTGTATAATCTTGTAATTCCAATACAAAAGCGCAGAAATGAAAAAAGATGCCCGCTGTAAGACAACAAACTCACCTATATTGCTGCTCTGTATTTCAATATGTGTTAATAACTTGAGCGATTGTAATGAGTAGTTCTGTTGTCGTAATGTACAGTCGTGCTCTGCTATGTTTTGAATTCTTGACCTAACTTCAGCACTATGTGTCTGAGCGTCTTGCGTGTTTGCAAGGACCTAACCAGTGTAGTTTCATACTAATGTGAACTGGTGTATGTGTCGAGAATTAATGCAAAATAAAAATTAATTTATGATTTATTTTCTTAATTTAAAATTAGTAGTTAAATTTTCTTATCTTATAATAAAAGCATTTTGCGTTATAAATATATGTTACGTATAGAAACAGTAAAATATGGGGACAAAAATACATAAGAAATAAATTGTGTTGTACCAAGTTCAGTGTTATTAGCATAGGCACAAAAGAAAGATAATATACATCTATGAATTTATTTTCATGAACCAGAAATGCATCTTTAGATTATTTACAACACATTGAATTTAGTGCTCAAGGAGCAGGTTGAACCATTACAAAATCGCACACATTTATTTTGGTCTTTTATCAATTTACAAACACTCATTGAATACCAAAAATTATCTAGTTGAAATTAGTGCCTGTAAAGTTTTACATTTCAAACAATAAAGATGAAGCTGAGTTAAATGTGCCATGAAAGTTAACGCGTTCTGAAGTTACGTGAAGAAACATGAAATATTATGTGCATCGCGTCAGTGGGCTTCTCTTATATGCCAAGTGCAATCCAAATAGAACAATATTCAATTAGATGCCAAACCTGGCAGTTAATACACAATCAAACTCTCGTGCCAGCATGAGCATACCCACTGTAACGTCGGCATTGCGCAAACTGGCACTCCAAAGTTCAAACTAGCTGAACAAATACAATTAAGGTAGAAACATATTAATTCCGAAACCTAATTTTCAAAATGTGTTGCCTAAAAGGAACTTGAAAAAAATGAAAATTCAAGCTAAACATTAACGTACGTGATGCCAGCTGTTTCCACACATCATGGGGGTAGAAGACCCCGACTATGACAAAAGCAGGTTCACACTTACATGAACGAGACTGAAGATCTGCCTCTGGACAGAGTTGACAAGGAAGTAGGCCCTACTTGACACACCACAACCACTCGCTTGGCCAGAGCACACCGCTGCACATGCGCCAATGATGGGGGTTAATAAGGGAAGTAGAACAAGAGAATGAACTTGTAAAGACAAAGAGGAACGGAATTCGAGTACAACACATTTTACCACGATGAATCGAAGTTGGGACAGTTTATAAATTCGCCTCTGGCGCCATTTGTATACAAGGAACTGCGGTGCAATGTTATAAAAGAAAAGTGTACATAAAACTTGTTTATAAGTTATAAGTGCAAACGAAAATGTTTAACAAAACATACTCTAACAGAAAATAATGTACAATATTTCATAGAATATTACTTTCAGAACATTTGTTATAATCTTTTAATAATATTTTATTGACAAATATTAATACCTACTACTGCAATGAAAAATAATCTATAGTACTTAGTGCTTCTCTGTAATATGTACAACAATTACAATGAAATATTAAAGCTGAACATTAACTTAATACATAAATTACAAGCTATTAAGTACTATGTAATATGCACCATGTTTGATGACATTCGGTCCGCGGTTTCAAAAAATACAGTACACACACAGGAGGACACATACACACATACACCATCTGACACACAGTCAGGAAATGATCTCGTATCCCAAATTTTCCTTCAGAAATCAGGCTATACATGACCATAGTTTGCTAGCAAAGTTCATAAGGGACGTGTTAGCTATGACAACAATGCAACAAATATTACGATAATGTAGTTGTGGTGTTTGTGTAATCCCATTCATGTGTATAGTTACTAAATAAGGAGGATCACATTATCGCCCCTCACTTAATTTAAAATGTCTTACTGCAAGCAAGCTATAGGTGTGCTCACTAAGCCGTGTCCGTCCAAATTACTTGCCAGGCTGCAAATTGTTCAGATAATATATTCAACATAAAGTGAAATCATTATTATTATAAACGTCGTAAAATAATCCTTGGTCACAATTTTCGCATATTTCTATTGCCTTTTGCAGATGTCCTTTTCAGACTGCATAAAATTTTATTGAAGTCATTACAACACCTGGGGAAAATAGTTTTTTGTAAATAATTATTCTGATAGAATACGTAAGGACATGATGCAACTAAATCTGTAACACGGGAAAATATTTTGATTCAAATAAGTGAAGAGTGAAAATTGAATATTTACACTACTGAAAAGTTATACGTGTAGTTAAACTCCTCTCAGTTAATACGGTAACTGTTATGATCATTCATAACAGACAACTAATCAGATCTGTAGGAAAGTTTCATCTGCAGCAGAACAAGGATATATGACACGACTGACGAGGCCATGGAAGGTATGAGTGTCAGGTCCAGAGTAAAGAAGCCACCCGCAGTAAACACCAGCTCTGTGCTGTATATCTGGTCTGCAAACTGCTCCAACTGCTCTACTATCTCCTCGTGTATTCCTGGCTTTAGGAGCAGGTCCTGTACTATGTCTGCTGTTCTCCTTCCAGCCTGCACTGTGGCGCTGCATGCGGAAATGATGATAACTGTCTGAAGTAAGCGTATCCCGCTCCAGAAGGCTAAAGCTAAGGATTTGCTTAAGCCGTTAAAAAATTCATTTATTAATGAATTACTGAAAAATGGAGTAAGAGCTAAGAACGAAGAGAAAATAAGAGTTACGAAACAACACATTGTGATAAGAAGAACTACTAACCCATAAGCGGAATTTGTGAGAGAAACGATGTTACACAAATTTTCAAAACCTTTCATAACTAATGTTATGTTCTCAGTACATAGAGAATCATCGTTATTTGTTGTAAAATATTCCTGTCGTTGTAAACGTTCAACTGCGTTATTATTATGAACGTTTCTTCCAATTACAGATGTACTTTTGCAGGCACGCTCATCGTTTCTTATTACCACGTAATAGAGGTAGCCAATAAGTTTAGTGTTAAGAAAACGTAACCGTTGTTGTACGAGAAGTACCAAATTTGTGTAATTGGCTGTCATAGTTATTAACATTAACTCTTGAGCTACACGTACCATACCAATAAACATATTTACATAGTTATAAAAAAAGATGTGCAGTGCTATACTGAAATAAACAATTGCTACAAAATAAACGCAGATGAGTAATAATTTTGTGTACCGTAACCATTTACTATAGCAATCATTGGCGTTTTGCAGTATTGTACGATCCACAATTACGAACATTCTGGAAATATCTTCTCTATGTTTGTTGTTAAAGCACATTGAAATAAGAAACACCAAACTAGATAGGAACGATAAAGTGTGAGATGCAAATATGAGCTCATAAGTTAAGCCATGGTGATTGATAATTTCGTAGTTGTACATTTCTGCAAAATAAGCCATAATGCTCACAATGATAATAATGCACGTGTATAATGTAGCTCCTGTAGATCTCTTGAAACTTGTCGTATTGTATGCGTTATTCTTAGTGTGAACTATGAACGTTTCCAAGCCTAGTGCTCGAGACACTTTTCTGAATGTCTCAAGGCATGTGTTGAAATCTGCTTCTTCTGTCACTTCCTCCTCTGATTCCCTTTTTCTGGGTTGCATTTCTAAATAAGAAACACTAGTATTACTATCATAAATAAAGTAACTAACTCTATATACTGTGGAATCCAAAATATTTACTCGCTTTTTTATTATTACTAACACCACACTTGGAATAAATTAATTACATATTAACACCGTAATAAAATACGACAATAAGTCGTATTGGCATGTGGTGATCAGGCACAGCATTAGGCAGGCCATGATTTTCTCGGATTGTTCTGTTACTCTAATCTCGTTTTCTTAACATAATATTCTTCATGTGCAAAAAGAAGTTTCAAGTCTCACTATTAAGCGTACTTTTCTCAATGCGTGTACATATTAACACAACCAGTTAAAATCGATTACGTGGAGCCCTAACTATGACTTATACTTACTAATTGTTTATTTATGGTACCTGTAATTCCTTACAAAATTTTAGACATTCTGCAACAAAGAATACTTAAAAAAATCATAGCGTGGATAATAAAATCCCAAAATATTACTTTTGGGTTACAATCGGTTCATACATACAAGAAAGAAATAATAAAATATTTTAGTTTTTATACTGTACCACTTTCCAAAACAGTGGACTTAATCTTACAAGTATGATTATAGTCTCCAAGAATACAAAATTCGTCTTAAATTATTCCAGAACCAAGCAGAACACTACAAATTCTTATTTAATCATTGGCGTGCTTTCTTTTTTAAATAATTGTCCTACAAGATATAGTAGACTTAACTAAATGATCAGTGAACTTTATAATATAAAATTCGGTTACAATCGGTTCAGTAGTTCTTAAAATATTTTGAATTATTATATTTTACATATATCCTTGTACCTAACAAAATGGAGCACCTACAACAACAAACACTACTAAGATCCAAGGTTGAAAGTTTAACTTTCAAAATAAAACTTTAGAAGATCGGTAATGTTGTTATTTATATTTTATTTCTAATAGTGTACGGGAAACGAGAACTGGATGTGTAGCAGATAACGAACAAGGTAATGCATAATGTGAGATGGAACGATACAAATTCTCAACAATCCTTTTGGAGTCGTTCCATGGTCTTGAATACATATCGAACAGTGTAGCGCTGAATAAACGAAATGGTAAACAAATTCTTGAAAATATTTATGGAATTTAATAACCTAAATATTCAGAAATTATTCTGCATGAAAGAATATTGAACTTGGAGGTAAGAATAAAAAAAGCATCAGATGTTATTCCCCAACACTAAATTAAAGCAATATCCTGCTACCTCCTCAGAGTAATATAATTCCTGGTAACAAAAACATTTTAAATTAACAGAGTTCTTGTAGTCAAATTATATATAAGTTGTTTGCTCCGTGCTAAAGCTCAATATAAATCTGCGTCACGTACCACTGGGGAATTTATAATCTAAATAAGTCTGTAAAAATCCGTGGCACTGAACTTATCAAGATGGTGGTCCAAGATAAGAATGAAAATTATTAATTTAAGTTCGAAATTTATGTTTCACAGTTTGCTACTATTAAATATGCTAAGGCAGCTACACATATGCTAATTAGCAATTATAGGGCTGTTAAGCTACTTCAGATATAAAATACGGCCACAGTTCATAAATATAAAATACGTTTTACAGATTTAGCGTTGATTCCATATTATTTTTAGCAGTTGTATTATACTTTTCATTTTTGTGAACACAATAATGAAAAAAGTGTCACTAAGTGTCCTGCCTATGATATTGGCAGATCTATGGCATAGGCACTTCTCTGTGGTGAAGTTACTGTGTATAGTCTTTACGATACCGGAAGTAGATTTTTCTGTGGAACCCTATTACTGTCAACCACGGCCGTATGGACACTCGCCTGGATATTTGACCCCCTTGTTGTTTGGCTGTAGTTCACCAAGTTACCGACAATATTGTGTTTTATTGGCGCTGCAGTTAGGGCGGTCAGACTTAAAACTCCCACTTCCTTTCCGCTAAGATAATCAATTTATCAAAACGTATTTTTTTATCAATTTATGAAATACTTTCTTCGCTCACAAATTCAAGAAAAGGCCCCAGTAATCATTATTTCCTTTATAAATTTAACAATAGGGAAAAGTGGACGGAGTTTGAGTCCGACTGCCCGGAAAACAGCGCCAAAAAGTACGGCATTCTCGGTAACTTGACGAACTACAGCCAAACAACAAGGGGGTCAAACCAAATACATTGGTATATAGGCGAGTGTCTTAGACCTGTTCTTCTACGACCGTGCTGTCAACACGATATTTTGCCTACATGAAAGTGCAAAAGGAAATATCAAACGAACTTTTTTTTCGTTTACGGAAGTACGTCTCATGGTGACGAAGTCTCTTCGTTTAACAGAAGAAAAGAGTAAACACTGTTAAAGATATTGCAATCAGTTAAGTATTTTTAATGAAGTGTGACTTTAATGCTTTTCCCCCTTTCTTAATGAGCTATATTTACACATCGTTTTACATTTTATGCAGAAAAAATAACAGTAAAAAAATTTTTTCTTTTGTTATGTTACCTTGTTGTCGCGGTGTAACTGTCTTGTGCTGGCCTATGACGTCACAAGGACTCCCGCGGGCTGCCTGTGCTCCAGGGACTGGGTACATCTTCGTATGGCAGCGCTGATATTTGAACTCTGAAACTGTATTCTTACAGTGTACACACAATTTAAGCTCAAAGTATGGTTTCGATAAAATTATAAATTATCACCAAAGTAGTATAGCATAGTCCCTTCTGGTGTAGGATCCTAGGAAAGGCCTCTGCGGCTCTGCTCAGCATTTTGCTACATAATTATTTAAAAATAGTCCCCTGACCATCTTTGTTTGTGCCCTTTGTCTTCATTTCTAGCTGCCCTCCTGTGTTGTGGCCCAAAAGCCATGGTAATGGACAAACCTGATGCGGTCTGGGGAACCAGGTCGCACAACGGGGCTGTACAGCTGTAAGGGTGGACCCCCCGGTGGGTGCACCATTGAAAGATGTACCCCGTGTGATCTTGTAGTACTCTGACGGTCAGGCTGGAAAACCCACTAATGCCATGGAAATTAGGTAGTACTACGGGCGACCAGTTAGCCCCACGATTAGGTTTTCTTTCGTGACTGGTCTGGGTTGGACTCGTAATGGTGGTGGTTGCCCCCTGGAGAGGACCCCTCCTCAACGAAGGGTCGACCAGTTGGTTGCGAAAGTGCCCGGGAGCAGTCCCGCTGAGTCTGTTAGAGGGAAGATAGCTCTCCACTCAAACCAAGAGGAAGCTGAGCTGATGGTCTCAGTCGGGGACAAGTATTTGGGTGCGATCCTGGGATGGGTGGCCCTAGGCTCTCGCACTAGAATCTGTCCTCCTTTGGTAGCCTATTGACGGTGCAGTGCAATGTTCTGCTAAGGGGTTTAGCAGTCCCAACAACCTGTTAGATTGTGATGGGTGCGATGGCAGGGCGTGAGCCCTGCTCCTCGCCCATGGGGGTCGGGGTGTCCCCCTGTTAATTATGTATTTATGAATTCGGAAATTCTGCCCTCCTGTGCTCCCCCCACAATCTTGTTTTTTTATTTATTCGTTTCATTCCTTCTAAGTAGTGAGTGAGAGATTTGGGAGCAGCGCCAGAATAAAGAGCAGGAGAAATGGGAGATCCCCGAGAAAACCCGCCGGCAAATGGCATAGTCCGCAACGTTTCCTACATTCGAAAATCCGGGGACTAACCCAGCCGGTAATCGAACACTCAATGGTCTGACCGTTTGGCCACTGCGGCACCGCATTCTAGGTAGCACTGATTATTTACATAGTGACAGATCGCCTTCTAGGCAGCATAGTTGTATAAAATTGGTGCTTCTGTTACACAGTGGTACCGCAAAATTGGATTTCGGCACGATGACAATCTATTATTTACTTTGAAATTTGACCTCAAATTCACCGAAAACAATAAAATTTCCAAAATTTCGAAAAAAATCAAAACCTCGAAAAGTTTAAAATAAACAATATGGGCATAATTGAGGAGTTGGCTGGAATAAAGGGTTTAGTAAGCTAACGCCTTTCTTTAACCTAACAATTTATCTTGCTCGATTACGTCCATAGAAGACACTTCAATTTTTTGTACCGATATCAAAATTCTTTACCAAGTTATGAATTTTTGTCTTCACCTGTGCTGGTACCATTATGCTATTAATTATTTCAGTTTTATCTTAGACTGCATTTATACTAACTACTATTAATTTGTGTAATGTAAACATATATTATATCACAGTGCAAATTTCTTACTAAGACCTTTATTACAGTCATCTCCTAAAATTCAAAATTAACAAAAAATCAATTTCGAAAAAAAAAAATCAAAAATTTAAAAATATTCTCCGGAAGTAAAAACTAAAATAACGTTAAAAAAATATTTTGAGGTCAAACATATGTGAAACGTCATCAGAGTCCTGTCCTAGAATGTACTATTTATACTACATCATTGTGAACAAAATTTAAGTGACACAATAGAATGTATTGCAGATATACAGTTCCTAGAGTACAACATTGTTTCTAATATTAAATTTATATAAACATTTATATAATTAAGTATTAGGGTGTGTTTTAGAGGTCATAGTTCTGTTAATCACACGTATTGTAGCATTTAAAATTTTGATTATTCGTAAATATTTTGGTAGTGTGTTCGTAACATTTCATGTATGCGAAAATATCTGCCGCAGTATAATTCATGTATAATTAAAAAAAAAATATTTGAAAGAGGAAATTAATGTTTGCCAAGTGTAGCAGTGACATTACTATTAAAAAAGAACGTTTAACAGTAGTATATATATATATATATATATATATATATATATATATATATATATATATATATATATATATATATATATATATATACACACACACACACACACACACATTATTTCAGTCTGTAAACCGAACTTATTGGATAAGGGAATTATTAATAAGGAGAAATTTAACGTCAGAGGCGCCTGAAACAAAGCGCTGAGCTATACAATGTAAATACCCGTCTCACTTCCCTTATCAATTTTAGACATTACGTGTATGCAAATTCCGGTTTCCGTATGACTTATACACGACAGTAACAGGAGTTTAAAATGTAATGCAGTATTAAAGGAACGTGCCAATGATTAACGTGTAGCTCTTCTAGTTTGGTAAAAATTGTCATATTTATGCTTATAAGTATATGTTTAACTTTCTACTAGTTTGAGAAACTACTGGAATCAAACCTAAGGGAGGCAATCATGCTTGTCACCAACTGTCAGAACAGACGCCACAGCTTACAGCCATAATCCACCATTCTCCATTCATTAACTGTTATTATTATTTTTTATTCCTAAACGAGAGCAGATATTTAAAAAATGGTTGCACTGTATTGTTACAAATAGTTTTTAATATGTATTATATTTTTTTCCTAGACAAACTGTATAGATGTGCCTCGTAAGTTCATTAGTGAGAATTTCCTTTATTGCATAATTAGCTGAAAGAATTGTGTAATTCGCCTTGAAAAATGTTTAACAAGGCATGCATTGTTTTCAAGAAAACTGTGCAACAGTTATTCGATGTATGTTTTCGTTTACGTTTAAAAAGATAATTGCTATAAAAGCAGTAGAAATGATAGAGCATAACCTTCCAGAACCGAATTTATGTTACATATGTATGAGTTTCCGGTTCCGTATTGCATATACTGGGGTGAAATAAGTGTTTACCAGTAAGAACAAAATAGCAACTGCAGGTTAGCGACGTGTTAGACCTTTGTTCGAATCACCAGAAGAAAAGAATGTGGGCATACTTTATTGTATGTAACATAAACGCTTTCTGGTAATATACTTAATTTAGAAACATGTGCATCTGTAACGTCAGTAAAATTAACTTGTATACTACAGAAACTAGGTGATGCAAGTAGTAAGGTTTAGCCGATTCTGGGACATGGATTCGGAGTGAGGCACCCGACCAAGTGAGGCACCACCCGCCATGTTGTGACGTCATGGCCCGGCCGCCATGTTGGATGACCGTGACCTCTAACCGTGACCTTGACCTTGACCTCGAGTATCAAATTACGAAAATTTTCCAAAATTTCAAAAAAATTAAAAATTTTCCAAAAATTTAAAATTTTCAAAAAAATTGTGAAAAAATTCCGAAGAATTCCGAAAAAATATTACGTCCATCTTGTTTCCGGACGCCATATTGTTTCCGGCCGCCATCTTGGTTATCTTCCAAAAATTTTTCGATTTCGCATTCCATTATAACCCCACACATATTTAATAAATAAACTATTATAAAAATTATTTTTAATAAAAAAAACTTTTTAGTTAAAAGCTTTTTAATAAAAAACTATTTAATAAAAAACTTTTTATATAAAAATTATTTTATTAAATCAACTACCAACACGTCTAACCAGGACGAGCTCCATCGACACACTGACGCCCCCCACCACTTTTTACATGTATATATTAACTAATCCCCCCTCCCCCCACACTACCCAACCCGAAAGCATTGTAATTGGCTGTTAGTCACGTGATGAAATTCCCCCCTCCTACTTTCTCCTCTCACTGACGTTCATGTTATTACCCGCTCAAACTACTACACCTTTTGATACTCAGTACCATATACCCTGTAGTCAGTAAAACGCTCAATGTACGGTACTAGGATACATTTATTGTAATTATTTAAGCCCGGAGCACCCATATCCTTTTATATACTCAAAAGATTCTACCAGTCATAATATAATCAGAGTTCGGTTTGTGCTGACCTAAAATAAGCATGTAAAACTACTCTCACATGTGTACACTAGTAAGTAACAAAGTGATAAAAAAAACAACATTATCTCTTGTTATATTCACAACTAAATACACTTGCATACGCAACTGTCCCGGTAGCTCAGTAAGGAATTTGACCTAATGGTCCTGGGTTCGAACCCCTGCCAGGACTATATTATTTTCTCATCTTCGTCCAACCAGTAGTCTTTTTTTTTCACCAGACAAAAAAAGAGAAACACACTCGTGAAATGAATGCGTATATTACATGATTATAAGAAACACATACATATATATGCTTGCATATACTAGTTTCCTAAGTACTATGCATATATACATATGCTTACGTATTTATACATACATATGCTTGCATATTTATGCATATTTATGCATGCATATTTATGTATATTTATGCATATGCTAACAAGTATGTATGTATATATAGACTACTTAAGTGCATTCATTTCACGAGTGTGTTTCTCTTTTTTTGTGTGGTGAAAAAAAAAAGACTACTGGTTGGACGAAGATGAGAAAATAATATAGTCCTGGCAGGGGTTCGAACCCAGGACCATTAGGTCAAATTCCTTACTGAGCTACCGGGACAGTTGCTTATGTCAAGTGTATTTAGTTGTGAATATAACAAGAGATATTGTTTTTTATTCACTTTGTTACTTACTAGTGTACACATGTGAGATTGAGCTGAGAGTAGTTTTACATGCTTATTTTAGGTCAGCACAAACCGAACTCTGATTATATTATGACTGGTAGAATCTTTTGAGTATATAAAAGGATATGGGTGCTCGGGGCTGAAATAATTACAATAAATGTATCCTAGTACCGTACATTGAGCGTTTTACTGACTACAGGGTATATGGTACTGAGTATCGAAAGGGACTTACGTAAAATTCTTAACTCGCGCAGACGAGTTTTTTATGGAATGTTTAGTGATAATTAAACGACTCAGACCATCACCAGCTTTCTACAAACGAAACCGATCTCTCGTAACCGTACAAAGTGACTAGCCGTCCTATGTTCGCAGAACATATTATGTTATACGATATCAACTTGTCTACAGCATGATACAGCTATACTCGACTGTGCTCCATGGTTATTAGCTTTTCGCGTATGTGAGTTAGAACAGCTTACATAGACGTAGCTAACTCCTGATGTCGTCATATTTTAATTGGATTTAAGGTAACTCGACCAATAAAGAAAATGTAATCTTACACTAATACAGGTTGGTGTGATATAATATTGACGAAGAAATGATGACTTCTCACGATGAACGGAGACTAGTGAGTGAATGAGAGACTTTGGTCAACGCTCAACGACGTGTATGAAGCAACGATGGAATGTAAGGGTGGCGGAAAACGGGAGATCTCTGAGAAACCCCGCCGATCAACTGCTTCGTTTGGTCCGATGTATGCATGTGAAAATCCGGGGTGGTGAATGTTATGACTATTCGGCCACGGCGATTAGCAGAATTATGTTATGATTACAGCCTATCGTCCGTGCTGTTAACGACATCGGTATCGTTTATATCCAGCTTCTAGCTTGGTACATGCGAATCATCGAAGTAGCTAGCATAGAATGAATGGTGGTATTTAAGCACTGTTTATGTAAAAAGGAGCTCAGTTAGTCGATAGACGTGCTGGGAAGCAGATCGACATCTTCATTTATAGGTACTTATTGTGTAAAACTGAAAAGTTAAGAAGATGTATCGGAGATCGAAGACATGCCATCTGTATCAGTGGCCACCATTCAGCCGGAAGTGTTCTCTGGAAATCATGTGCATACTTCTCTGAAACAGTGTTGCTACTGTGGGAATTTATTTAGTACACACTCGAATGCTCGTCGCCATGAGCAAAGTCACTGTATGTATAGTGTATCGTACAAGACTTACCTGTGTGATAACTGTGACGAAGTGTTTACTCGCAATGATATCTTGACTAAACACAGGAAAACATGCAAAGGGAATGTTTCTCGTTCATCGGGGTGTGAATGTAAGTACTGCGGTAAACTGTTCTCTCGAATCTGTGCTCTACGCATACACGAAGAAAGCAACTGCAAGTTCGGTATCGCCTACAAGACTTACTCATGTGATAACTGTAGTGCTGTATATGCGAATAAACAAGGATTAAACATTCATGTCAGAAACTGTACTTCAAAAATAACTACAACATAAGTGAATGTTGAATAATATTATTGAGATACGAACATTTTGTATGTTTTCTTCACGACTGAAATAAAATCGTAACGTACCAGTCAATAGACTCCTGGGTTGATAATTTAATTTCTCGTATAATATTTAATTACTCTGGAGAAAAGCACTGACACTAGAGTGTTTTATGTAGAAAAAAAAGTAACATTTAGTTGAACTATACATACATGAAAACTCATTACGTTTGCATAAGACTACACTGTACATGATAGGATTATAACTTAAATACGAAAATACCAAGCAGGCAATGTTAAGAAGTAACGTGGGACTCGGTTTCGAATGTTTAAAATAACGAAAATTTTACTGATAAATACGACTGCAATTGGTTTATTAAAGTCAATATGTCACAAAATGTATAAATTTTAAGCTTTAGGGTTGACAAAGGAAGTGGTGACTATCTGATTTTATTTTATTCTTCTTCTTGGTCTTGAAGTTGGTTCTTATGACAGAAGAGTCTTCCATGACATGCCAGTGATAAGTATTAAGCGCACATGTAAAATGAGTGTACGTAAAATAATTTTTCGCTTAAATGTAAATGATAGATGAGCATAAAGTTTATTTTAGGTTACATTATCTTGATGTGAGAGTGCTGGAAACTAATCAAATATGCATAGTTATGAAATCTACATAGATATGAAATGAAATGGTGCAGATAACATTTGTAATAGAGCACCGTATATGAGACCATCTGGCAAGATGTAGTTCTTTAGGAAGCTACAGGCTCGCTCTCGAAAGTAACGACTCAAATAAACAAATGAAGTCTTGTTGTAAGTTAAAATCTCAAAAATAATTGAGCTTGGTTTATGCTTATTCTGTAAAGAAGATTGAATTTAGTAAAGAATTTTCTGAAAATCACAAGTGTTGCGTGGACTGGAACGCTGTACGTACGGTGCAATATGAGTGAGAGTTTCATGAAGTATTAAGAATTAGCACTAACTGAATTGTATGGTAGCTGTCAATTGAATAAGGTAAAGCGATATGCTGGTATAAAGGGTTGGAATTAACTTTTTTGATTGGAAATGTGTACATTCAGTGTGGTTTAGTAGAACTACATGTCTGTAATAGTAATTTGGATTCGATAGTGACAGTGGCGTTTTTAATTGCTGGAATGGTATTTATTTATTACTTATAACGTGAGCTGGGTGCGCGCATAGAGTTGATGTCAAATACGAACATACACTGATTTGAGTGTGTGTTGGTGTGTGTGTATGTGAATGTGCGTTATCATGTGATAAGTTGCTCTGTTGAAGCGTAGTGTGTGTGTAGATATGATCGAGTATGAACTTGCTCTGCTGGGTAAGTACATGTGTGAGGTTATATTCGTGTATGAACTCGCTCTGCACGTGAGTTTGTGTGTGAGTATAATAAAAGTCTGGATGATCGTGCTGATATAGGTCAGAATATATTATTGTTGGAAAATATTGTCTTTGAAGATTAGTATTGTGTAACTAGGTAAAGTATGCCGTATATACAAGTATATTTACGAAAAAATGTTAGATTTAATAAATAACATTTATTTCTTTCATAATATAAGCTGAAAAATTCGATATTATCCGAGTATTTATGAATCATAGTTTCTTTCTTGATAGTAGCAATAGGATATAATGTTGATGTGTATGAGAAAAAATATTTGAGTACCTTAACTGACATAAGTAACTGATCGGACCTTCAGAATATATTATATGTTCGTTACGTTATGATAGAGTGCCTTGACAGCATCAGATTTTACTCAGTGTGATTATTCTAAGTCATGGAATGTTCAGTATTATGGAAAAATGAATATGACTGTTATTTATAAAAACCAAGTGATACATATTAAGTGCGTTTGTCTAGTCATGATAGGAATTCAGGTACACAAATTGGATACATTCATAGTAATTATGTGATTTCGGAAATAAATGATCAAAAGTTACATGGAGAATGATTTGGTTTGAAGTATATTTCATTGACTTTTACATGAGTTTTAATAGTATGTCCCAATGGTGTTTTGTGTGCATTGCCTGACTGAGTAATATGACTGGTGTAGTACAAGTAAGTAATGAAGGTGCGTTTGTCTAGATGAAAATTGAGCTTTAGTTTGATGGATGAGAACGAAATGTAGGTTTGTACGTCTTAGAAAAATTTAGCGAATAATTATTATCGGCTATGTTTTGACTGACATTAATGTACTGGGGATGATACCGTATGTAGCATGTGCCAGCTAATGATATTTGGTATAAGAGGGACGGCTTTTGGTTGAGTTAAGTTATATGATGGTGAAAGGTGCAGTTTATATATTCGTGTGGTATGGTTATCCGATTTAACATTGGAAATATATGATTATATTTACTTAACGTAAAGTAGCGAATAGTTTATTAAGTGACCTGTCTCGGTTAGTTGATGAATGTTGAGATAATATTGAAGTGTATGATATGTATGGATGATAAACTACTTTAAGACGTATGGATGTTTTGACGCATACAAATCTAAAATGGTAAGCTGATTGTAGCTATGACCTATCTTGATAATTTAGTAGGTAAACGAATATTACAAGTGTCGCTGGGTTATGGTGCTAGGTAGCGCTTAACAGTATGATAGATAGATAGTAAGTAATATTTGACTGATAGGTCTAGATGGTTACATGAAAGATTGAAGACGAAGCTAAAGATAGGTATTGTGGCTATGTTTACTAATAACTGCATGGAAGGTATGTTAGTTCGACATGATTTCGAGCAGAAACTTAATTATAGATGTGTTCTTTAACGCTTCGTATTTTTTTATTATTGGCCATGTCCAAAAACGAAACAAGAGTTAAGGTGAATATGTAGGTAATAAAATTAATTAAGAATTACAATGATATTTATATAGTAGAAGGTAAGTTAAAAAACAAAAAGTGTTGAACTTGAGAATATGAAAAGACGTCGCAGGAGGAAAATGCCTTATGTTGTATGAAATATAACTGTTACGTATTAGTGGTCTATGTTTGTGACAATCTTCTTAACACATACAAGACTTTTGTTGAATTTGAAGACAAGTTCGCTAGAAAGACAATATTGGATTAGCCTACTAGTGTTAGCAAAATACTGAGTCTAACATATGGGACGGGGCAGAAAGCAGTTTTTATTAGTTTATCGTATGTGCCCGACCATGAGTCATGTTAAGCTTAAATTTTTACACTATATTAAAAATGAATTTTACCAAGAGGGATATTGGTTCGAACCTCCGTGGACGCATCAGAAAAAAAATGCACGCTACTTGTTCAGAATTTAAAAAGAAATTCTACAGTGTTTGTATTTTTCAGTTCGAAGCAACCGTTTGCAAAATATAGACTTGTAAAGTCACAAAGTTAAATATTTTATTATTCTCCACTACAGATATTTAACTGGCTGGCAAGTAGCTCTGTGAGTGTGATGACACGTGCACGCCGCGCCGGCCCCCCCTCCCTTCCTAAGCCTACCTGACACCTTACCGGCCGATAGTGTAGTGTGATCAGTCTCTGTCTCTGTCTCTGTCTTTCTCTCTCTCCCTCTCTCTGTCTCTCTAGCACACACGCTTCCAGTAGTCTCCACGCGAATAAAGTAAATTAATTTTAATTTGCTCGATCTGATTTAATTTAAAAAAAAATGTGAAGTTATTGAAAATAATCAAAAATACGTGTTAGTATATTTTAAAAATATTTTTTTTTTGCAATTGTTAACGTTGCAGAATTAAATTACATAAAAAAATCGTATTTTGGAAGCACTTTTGTAATTCATAGTGTTAAAAATAAGACGGTCTTTGATATTAATGTGCAAGGTAAAAATTAATCATAGTTACGTTTAAATAGACAAAATACTGGAGACTCTTCTTACGTTTTTTGTTGTACTGTAATTAGTTTCATGAAAGTTATGCTTTTGCCTGACTACGATATGTATGGTAGAAAGGAGTGGTCGTGTACAGTTAAGACGAGCAAAGTATAAATATATGTTCTATATATTAGTAATACATTGTTGGTTAATGTAAGTAAGTTTATATAATTTTTACGTATGGAATCGTTAAGAATGGTCAGGGTGAGAGAGAGAATTTAGTTAGCGACCAACATCAAAGTCTTTAGCGCTGGAAGAATGGTTAGGTTTTAGTCTGACTGTGAGATAGGAACTTGAAAGGAAATAAAGACGCATTAGAACTTAAATACATATGGAAGAAACTATTAAATATATGAAATAATGTATTTGGTTTCAAATTTACATACTATGTACAAAAGCGAATGAAGAAAATACCTGTAGCTTTACACGTAACCATTTCTACTCTCGCTTATAAGTATAATGTATTTTACATACACGTTATGCATCGTATATGATGTCTGTTGATGGCGAAAAATGATTGACTGTACTGGACGAGATCTTCCATCTTGATTGATAATAACTCTTAACTACTGGAACCTTACCCTACGAAGAACGATACATGCTACTGGCTAAACCGTAACCTTCTACAGATATGTCCTTCGGTAAGAGGCGAAATGTATTTTCAGAAAGTAAATCGTAGACGAAATTTAAGGTGAGAAAAAATTTTTGGTATCTTGGTTTGCATTACGAGTCAAAATACAGAGTCAAGACTCGAACTACAAAAGGTTGCTTCCCTTTATCTAACAAACGATATTTTTTGTGCTAGCAATGAAATGTGAAATGCATATATGAATGCACTTTAAAATAAAACATGAAATTCGGTAACAAACATGTTTGCAGGACTGGATATAAGATAAAAGGATAAAATTTATATTAATAACTGCAGTAAGTTTACGAATAGCAGTAGTCTGGGAGAGGCGATATTTCAATAGTGAAGAGGTAACATTACCTCCAGTGAAGATGAAAAATATTCGTGTGTGTTCTTACCGCAAGCATGTACCTATTAATGGAAAAATATCGGTATGTGTGCGTGAAGCTGGATGACATTAAAGTATTATTCATAGTATGTACCAGTGAGAAAACTAGGATATCTGGATTGGACAAAGCAATAACTAGCAACGGTATACGGGCTAGTAGTTGGTAAGGTCTCTTCTCTGTAGCTATACGTCGTCATTTAAGGAAATTGTAACCATTACGCGTTTAACTTTGTGAGAATCGACGTCAACACCTTCTAGACACCTGTGCTACAAGACATTTGTGTGTGGATACGCTGTATGGAAACTAGGAATAAGTAAATGTAACACAAACCAGTGTCGTACAGCATATTGATGATAGAGCTGTAGACTGTATGCACGTATAGCATATAAGTACATCATGTTATGATATTCTCCCTGGAAAGCATCAAGATTCGATGATGGACTGAACTTAGAAGAAAATTGAACGTACTACGAATGATGTGTTAATGGCGAAGCCATCATTAACTCTTGTTTCATATATGTGAACAGCCCGGAATATTTGTTAATGGCTTCAAGATACACTTGTTGATTCTGTGACATGATTTACAGTACACGTTGACATGGTAGGGTAGGTGGTATGAGGCGAAAAATATGTATTAATAAGGAGAGTTGGGTTTATTTTATACTATGGGTGTTAGAAGTGCGGGCGCGAGTTCAGGTGTATTAATACGTCTATCAGTCAATTGAGAATATGACGAGATGATTACGACGAACACGTTGAAAGTTGAGAAGCTAAAGCATCTACGGTTGTACAGATATTTATAATAAAAATGTAATTGTACTGATGTGTTTGGCTTTCTGAGGTAGTCTGAAGACATATATTGAAATGAAATCAGCAAGGACTAACGTACATTACATCATAGTGTGAACGATAATTCGGTTCGATAACCTTGAGAAGAGTTGGAAATTCACTGAGTTAAGAAATAAAATGTATGGTTGGAGTGCTATTACACTAAACCGATACCGTATTAAGATACACATTGTAGGAAAGCGAACAGGACGAAGCACGTACCACTGTATGATATTCATTAAATTGTATGAATAAGAGATGTTTGTGTCAGGTTATATGCGACGTAACTTACCTTTGATCACAACTCACTTCGGAAAAAAAAATAGAACTGTATGTATTCTATATTTCCTGTAACTAGTGGGACTGGTAGCAGTGAAGCAGAATTTTATCTACATCAGTGAATAAGTTATGACGTGATGTGAGCTCGTGTTGAACATCTTCGACTAGCACTGCGGTAGCTTTACCTCTGTTGGCGATATCTTCACCGGTGATAACTACCTACATGACAATGACTATGTCGGCGCATGGGACTTCCTTGACAAAACTGGGAATATATGAGACTGGGTCAACGAAGCATGGTTGAAGCTTCTGTTACGAGGCCTTAGTTTACATTGTGACGACACGAAGTTGATGAGCGTAATAAACTAAGATTTTTTTATGCTTAATCAAGCAATACATGGACTTGACTGTGATAGTTTTAAAGTGAAGACTAAATATATTTCCAAGGTATGTGGTGTTTGTTTTACAAGTAATTGATTATAAATTGAATGTACTTAAATTTTTATAATTAAGGAAACAGGGTTTTTTAACTAACGTGGGTGTTTGAAGAGATAAAACATTACGATTTAAATACTTTTTTCGTGTAAAAATAAATATAGAATAAAAATAGTAAAATATGAAACTGGAGTAGCAGTTCTGGTAAAGAAGAAGGGCAGTGATACGAGATTTTATGATGCTATTTGCATAGCTGCGTGATGTCGTGTATATGAAACTGCTCGCTAAGCAAGTTTAACGCGCGTATATGTACTGCAGAAGAGTGTAATGATCAGTTCGAACAGGTTCTGCCAGGACTGTTGGAGAGTGAAGGTAGAGTTGTGAGGGGGCATTCGATGGTTGGTGCGAGGGCGTAGGAGTGGTGTGTTTACCATAAGTAGTATGAATATGAAATTGTACGTCAGTTTCTTCGATGGGGTGGTGTACGCCATGTTTGAAAGTAGACGAAGAGTATTGCATATGTAACTGTCCTGATAAATAAGATGTTTTCAAAACGAATGATTGATTTTTTCGGAAATTTAAATAAATGTCGCTAATTTGGTAGGAGTGTGAGTGTAGACGACGAAGTTCTGTAGGAAACAATGTCAGTGTAGTTAAAAAAAAGTAGTTACCAAGAAGGTTTTTTTAATAATTGATTGATTTTATTGGGAATTGATCGGATATAGCTAAGAAATAAGTCATGTTTAAGTAGTATTCATTAATAGTATTCAAATAAAGTTTTTGATGTTATAGTTACAATGTTAAAAAAACCGATAATTTTAAAATTGATGATCAATACGTAGTCTCAATCGATGGTTGTTACTACTTAGGGTCATCTAGCTGCTATGTGAAGACACTGATGACGCGCTGTGAAGTGAGAATTATAAAGGAAATATATTTTAAAATGAAGGATAAGAAAGGGGTGGTAAAGTTGTGTGAGGGGGGTGGAGGGGGGTGTAGTAGTTTGAGCGGGTAATAACATGAA
>PNEQ01038831.1:2500-37193 GCA_003012365.1 Medauroidea extradentata | reverse complement strand
CTAAAAGTTTATTTATTAAATACGTGTAGGGTTATAATGGAATGCGAAATCGAAAAATTTTTGGAGGAAACACCAAGATGGCGGCCGGAAACAAGATGGCATCCGGAAACAAGATGGACGTAAAATTTTTTAGGAATTTTTCGGTATTTTTTAGGAATTTTTTTGAAAATTTAAAATTTTTTGAAAATTTTTAATTTTTTTGAAATTTTAGAAAATTTTTGTAATTTGACACTCGAGGTCAAGGTCAAGGTTAAAAGTCAAGGTCACTGTTAAAGGTCAAGGTCAAGGTTAAAAGTCAAGGTCACGGTTAAAGGTCAAGGTCATCCAACACAGCGGCCGGGGCCATGACGTCACAACATGGCGGGTGGTGCCTCACTTGGTCGGGTGCCTCACTCCGAATCCATGTCCCAGAATCGGCTAAACCTTACTACTGATGCACTTATACAATACACAGAGCTATGTAACGCGTCAGAAAGTTGTTCCTGTGTACAGAGTTGTGAAACCATATTGCATTTTTAATATCTACCTTACGATCTTTGTGTTTTATATACGTCGTGGACATTTTGTTATATCGAAAATTTCGGCGGCAATAAGAACACATGCAAGCTAGTAAGTGGACTATCGCTTGCTGGAGAAACATTCTGTTGTACATCGCGACACTTGGAATGTACAGTTAGCGCTCAGCATGTACTCGTATATACACAATGTGGCCATCTCATTGTACCATACATTCAACTGCTCTGCACTCTCGCCCATCAATGGAACTTAAACTTTGCTGCTCTTGTTTCCGAAAACTATATTTGCTATTGTCGTATTAAAAATATAAGCCTACAGCACGCGACAGTAGAAGCCAAGCCATGCCACTCAGAAAAAAATGTGTTTGCAGCTAGAGATGTTATTAAAAACATCACCTACCTGCTAGCTGAGTCGTACAGTAACTTGTAGCAGAAATAATTTATTTTGCCTTAGAGCTAAAACTTTATAATTATTCATATTCGCTATATTTCTGTCGTCGTATTACTATCTCCGTTCGTGCAGGCTACTTATAGTGCTTTTTGATTAAGTGTACTACATTAAGCTCAACGAGTTATTTAGCAAGGGAATAGTGTAGTCATCAAGAATTTAGTTTAGGTATAGAACATCAAGATGTTTAAAATTAGGTATACATTATATTTTAAGAACATAATTATAGTAATGGATGGTCAGTCGAAGGTAAGTGACTGCAAATTATGTGGCAAAGTCATTGTGTTTTGGAATAACGTGCTAAGACACAAGAAGATCTGTGACTTTAATATCGTCGTGTGGAGCGCCTTATCTGCGAGAGATGTGGGTGGTGTATCAGTAGCTAACAAATATATGCTGATGAAGCACTTCCGTGCCTGCAATGACAACGTCAAGAAGATTCCGTCAACCTGCCCGATAATCATAGTACGGTCCGGTTAGGCATTGTAGTTTGTATTTGTCGATGCTTAATCTGCATTCCGTGTTGATTTAAATACTTACGTCAAAGAGAACGATAACACACAAACTGGCATATTTGCATAACTGACTGACATATACGTAAATATAGTAGGGCAGTTGAAAAACGACGTGGTAAACTTCAGAAACCTTGAATTTCATATCGTGCAGGAGTGTGATTATGCAAAGCCAGTGCCATTAGACGAGGGAATAGATAAAGAGAGCTTTCAAGACATTAAATTTACCTGTGAGCATTGCAGGTAGTACTGAATGTGAAGTCTTAGAATGTATTTTGAAACTATGTATTGGCGAATGTGAATATTCTGAGAAAGGATATGTATGGAGACTTGTCTCTCTCAACCATCTTCAGAAATGAGTTTAAGAACTCGACAACTGAGAGCGTCGTTATGTGTTGACTTGCTGGCTTCCTTAAAACAGAAAGCGCTGTTATAAATAAAATAAAGTGATAATTAAGGTTTTAAATGAGCTGTATTGGCTAAGGTCATCAAAGGGAATAAAATTTTCTTTGAAAGAACTGCGCAAAACGAGTGCATGACTGTATTTAGATTATTGGACATACTCCTTTGCGATATAGATGGCTGTCAAAGAAAACTAAAGCTGATGGGAAAACATTAGTAAACAGAGTATGCTTTATTCAACAGGATACATACACAACATAAAGTTCCATAAATGGAATCGGGAAAAACAAAACAAAGTCAAAGAGATGAGAAAATGAAAATCAAAAAACCAAAACACATAACTCAAGAAACTACTAAGGCAGATAACCCAGGTATTGAGGTCTGATTTGGCAAAGGGTCGAACAGAAAAAATTTTTGTCCCACAAAATAAATAACAAATACGACACACCATATCAGACACTAACTGAAAACAACATGCGACACGACGATGAGACGAAACAAAATACAGTAGTTTTCCAGACAGACGTTAGAACAACGCTTCGTCGCACTCGTGATCCTGAACCCTGTGTATCTCTACGTGATGACAGGAGCACATTCCAGTTCTACTATCTGTCTGAAAAACTACTGTGTTTTGTTCGTGTCTGAGAGCTACTGAGTTATGGTTTCGTCTCATCGTCGTATCACATGCTATTTTGTGTACGTATCTTATATAATACTGGTTTTGTTTCGCCTCATTAGAGTGTTGTATTTTTATTTTAATTTTCTTTGCCAAAGCTGACCTCAAAAATGAGTTGTCTGCCTTGATGGTATCTTGGGTTTTTCTTCTAATTTTTTTAAAGTTTTGTTTTCTCATCTATTTGTATTTGTTTTTCATTTGACTCAATTCCATTTATGGAATTTTGTGTTGTGTATGTATCCTGTTGACTTAAGCATACTCTGCTTATTTATGTTTT
This sequence comes from Medauroidea extradentata, assembly GCA_003012365.1. NCBI lineage: Eukaryota > Metazoa > Arthropoda > Insecta > Phasmatodea > Phasmatidae > Medauroidea > Medauroidea extradentata. Next base: position 34,363 of record PNEQ01038831.1, on the reverse strand, counting down.
GCCATCACCTTCAGTTTATTTGACAGTCATTTTTACGCAATGGAGAAACTAAATCCAGTCAAAGGGAATAATCCTGAAAGAATGAACGAGGGAAAATATAAAGTCCAAGCTACGTACGATGTTACTGCCTCTACTTTTGCGACACCAGTAAAAGGCATCAAGACCTTTGAAAAGAACATCAGTCAAAGTTTATTGTCTGGACCAGAAGACACAAAAGGTTTACCCACACACAGTAACAGACGAAGAAAAGGGCGAGCATGGAGACTTGCTGCTCTTGTTAGATAAATAAAACAATCCTTACTGTTCTATTTCTCTTGACACGTCCATCCTTAGAAGACATCACGTCACAGTACAGTGCATACAGGGTGAGTCGGGAGGAAAGGTACATGCTTTGAGGGGTGATAATACTGGTGATTCTGAACAAAATGTTTCTGATAAACATATGCCCTTTTCTTAACCGTTTCATAGAAACAGAATGAAAACAAGGAACGCGGTTAAGTGCAGGTGACGGTAAATCACGCTACTGTTATTTTATGTTGTGTGTAATTTTGTACATTTCCACACGGTGGCGCTCTAAGCGTGGTGCAGTTGTTTACCTCAGTCTTATTCCTACAGTGCTTGCCCTAGTATTGGGAACTACAGTGTTGTTACGTGTACAGTGAATACAGTTCAGTGTAGTCATAAATGCCACAGGTCTTCGCACATGCAGAGTATGCTGACAGTATGTTTATCTACGGTTTCTCCAATGGTAATTCCAGAGCCGCTGTTCGTGAGTACGAATGATGATTTCCTAACTGCAGAGTTTCAGATAGCAGGGCGTTTAGCAGGGTGTTTGCAGTATTACGCATTCCCAGCGTTAATGTAGTATCCGAACATCTCGTACAACAAGCTCTTAATGAAGTAGAGAAAATTGTTCAGGTACTAGAACGCAGCCCAACAACTAGCTCGAGACGAATTGCTGCTCAGCTTCATATTCCACAAACAAGAGTGATACGCACAATACACGAGCAGGGTTCTGTATCCATATCATTAACCGAGTGTACAACATCTGCACGAAGGAGATGATGTCCACAGGCAAGAATTCTGTCAGTGGATCATTGCCAATGAACGATTAATTCCACGTATTCTGTTCACTGACGAGTCAACATTTACCCGTAACGGAATCAACAACACACGCAACTCTCACGTATGGGCAGACGAAAATCTACACCGTACTGTAGAAAGGAATTTTCAACGACGTTTCTCAGTTAACGTATGGTGCGGTATTATTGATGACCAACTCATCGGTCCAGTAGTTTTAGATAATCGTCCTAATGGAGTACGGTATCGTGTTTTTCTTCAAAACGTGTTACCATAATACTTTGAGGATATCCCTTTGGCAGCAAGAGCTCGTATGTACTTTCAGCAAGACGGAACTCCTGCACATTTTGTACAAGTGACACAGTACCTCAACGAAACGTATCCTGGACGTTGGATCGATCGCCATGGAGTCATTGCTTGGCCACCGAGGTCACCTGATCTTACCCTATTAGATTACTGTGCGTGGGGTTGTCTTAAAAGCGAAGTCTACACGCGCAGGGTGGACACAAGAGAGGAACTTCTCGCTCGTATTTACCATGCTTGTGCTCAAGTAAAGCAATGTACTAATGAGCTCAGATCAGCATCACAGCAGCTGTCTATCAGAGCAGCAAAATGCATTGAAGTTGGTGGTGGAGTATTTGAACATGTTTTGTGCGGAAATGTACACAATTAAACAAAACATACGATAACAGTATCGTGATTTGCCGTCACCTGCACATTTCCCGTTCCTTGATGTTTTCATTTGGTTTCTCTGAAACGGTTAAGAAATGGGCATATGTTTATTAGAAACATTTTGTTCAGAATCACCAATACTATCACCCCTCAAAGCATGCATATTTCCTCCCGACTCAGCCTGTATATGCAAGAGAGGCCTGGTGCAGTTTGACGGTCAACTAGTTTCCAAACTGGACGGAGTGCAGAGTCAGGTTGAACACTGTAAGTATTGCTCGAGTAATGTACTACTCGTAGTTTTTTGTTAGTAATCTTATAATCTTATTATTTCAAAGATTTCCATATTAATTGAAATCTTTAAATTTTCACTTAAATAAAATTCTTCTTGTTCAGTTTGCATTTCTTTTCGAATTTTGAATTATTTTCACGATTTACTTAGTAAAAAGTTTTGTAACGCAATCACAAAAGTATGCATTCCTAATATTGTTTATAAAATGAAGCAGAAGTTATTTTTTTTTAATTAAATATATATAAATACTAGCTGTCCCGTTGCGGCTTCGCCCGCGTGTACTATAGAAAAGAGTAACTAACTTTTAGTTAAGTGTTAATTGATGGTGATACTATATTCTATATTATACTATATTCACTGTTTATCTTTAAAACATCAAATACAAACAGATTTGTCCAGTCCACTGCGCTAAGCGTACTTTTTTAAATTCATCTTTATTTCTCTATAAAACAGCTAGCTGCCCGGCTGCGGCATCCACCGCAAAACAGCTGCCCGGCATTTAACAGCTAGCGTACTCAATAACAGTGTAAACAGCGCGCGCAATACACTTGTATGTTGTCATGTAATTCCCATCGCAAAGTCTTGCACGGGATACGAACCAGTAACCCCACCCCTCCCACACCCCAAACTTCATACAATACCGGAGTGAATGCTTAAGGCCTCGATCACAGGAACATACCTACATTGTTTAAACAACAATTGCAATAAAGCTCAAATTGACTCTACTGTTTTTAGGTTTTATTTTCGGCAATTATTCGAATTTTTCTCGCCGTAAAAACCATCTTTGAACTTCAACGAACATTTAAAAAAAGAATTGGCCAAATTGGTCCAGGCGTTGTTGAGTTATGCTCTTACCAACACATTTTGCGATTCATTTTTATATTATAGATAGAAAACAAGAACTGTATATTTGCAGTTTTTATTATTCTACTCATTAGAATAAATACCATATGCTACCATGAAGTACATAAGTTACTGTATTATATAAAATTAATAATAATAATATTTTAGTTTCATTTAACTGCACACGACTGTTTTTAATATACTAACAAACTGAACACAACGATTCTACAAAAAAAAACATTGAAAGTGATATGAAATGTGAGGTGCGATGTACTCACCAGTAGCAGCAATGTCTTGTAGGATATTCCGGACGAAAGTAAAGTTTCTGCAGACAGGGGACGCAGCTAGGAGGTCAAAATACACCGTTTATCTCCATGGCAACAGAGAAACAACAACGCGTATTGAGTCACTCGCTGACAGCTGCAAATGCTTTGTAAACATGGCCACAGTCTTCCAGTACTTTATCTTACGCTGGCCAAGATTCTTCTGCCGATAATTCTGGAACTGTTTTGTAATTTGTTTGAAATGCATTTTTCGATGAGCTGATGTGACGCGAATTATCATATAGGTATTGATCTTGATATTGTCATAGATAACTTGCACGTATTTGAGATTAGTAGATACTTTTAAAGTTTTTATTTATAAGGTTGCAAAATAATTGCTAAACAAACACAGGGAAGACTGGTTGAACGAATTAAGTTTCTAACCAAAAATATCTTATGTGAAAATTATATCATAGAATTATTTTATAGTACTTCCACAACACTTTACACAATATTTACTTTGTTTTCAAATTGGATTGATGAAAATAAAAACTAGTGTTATGTTTTTTTTTGTAAAAGATAATTTTTAGTGAACATGTTAGACATATAGGCTAATGATTTAAGAGAATAAAGAAATCATCTATCACTTACCTCAAAATTAGCCTATTGTAACGAGACCGAACATTGCCGCGCGCGTTGCCATCATACTCCTTGTTATAGCCCCGACAATTATACCGATAGGTTCCTTCTAAATAAATGAAGATACAAAATTTACCCAATTTAAATTTAAATAGTCATCTAACGTGATACCGCTTCACAGGTACTAGAGTAAAGTGTTGTAAAATAATATTTATACAAGAAATTTTTTATTCCTTGTACTAGTCATTATAAATACCTACATTTCACTTGCAAATCAATAAGAAAATTGGCCAAAATATAAAAGCAATAAAATTTCTCTAACAGAGATTCATTTAGTTTACTTTTAGTCACATTGACTGAGTTACATAACATGTATATTCATGAATGGTTGTTATTAATGCTATGATTTAGTGGTGCTTGTAAATAGTTACTATTTTAGAATCTTACTGTGTGAATGTCGGTTAAAGTCTTGAAAGCTGATAGATTTATCTGATTTAATAGCCGCTATAAACAACGGCTAAACCATTCTTGTGACCGACAAAACCAAATTATTATTTTGTGTAATTTTAATGTGTATGTGATACATAATAATTATAGTGAATTTTCGTAAACGGAAAACTGAAAAGTTTTTACAGGAACATTTAAAGTTTGCCTATCTAATAATTAACGAACGAGAAACCAATTGTACAAATATCAACAGAATAAATTATATGCAGCGACATAACAACATGTTAAGTAAGAAACGTTTAATTAAAACATCGTCGTTGATGATATGAAACCTCCTAAGTGTTAAAATCAGAAGTTTTCAGGAGCGACAAAATAAATAAATAAATAAATAAATAAATAAATATATATATATATATATACTAACATTGTTATGGTATTTGTTAGTATCTACTGCCAAATGTAATAACAGCATCATTGCTATCCATATGTATAAGCTGTAGTACAAGCACAGGCACAGAGTAAATAACTTTAATAAATTATTTGTCATTCGGCACATAGGAGGTATCAAAGTGCTGATCTGGAATACAAAGGAGTTATTCTTACATAGTGAGTAATCAATTTCTATTTTAACAGAGCATGTTAAATAGGAAACAAAGTGACCATAAACAGCCCAAACAACAATACACTCTCTTCTTTCAATTGACATCACAATGTCGCTGTGAAGAATACACACACAATTAAAAATTACACCAAAACCTCATGCTGTACGCACATTATATCTTTGTCGCCTAGAAGCGATATAAAGCTGATCCTGTGCTTCAATCCAGGCCAAATATATACAAAATTCACATACCAACCCAAACCATGCTGCTAAGCATCATGGTCTACTAGAGGAATGGCATAAGGGTGGACATAACCACATATGCGTATGCAAGGGACAATCTTCACTGTGATGTTACACAAGACGATGATACTACTGCTTTTGAACTTTGTTTCTCATGTCTTCTTGTCAGGTTTGAAAGGAAGGCTATCATAGAAAGCATTGATGGCCCTTTTTTCTATGTCGTCTTTCATTTCCTGAAGATGTTTGAATTTCGAATCATTTATAGGTACTGTTCGAGTGTATAAGACTCTTGCTTCCCTGACAGTGCTAGCAGACCCCCTCCTCTTCTGTGGTAGTTATTCATATTCTACTGTGTGATCCAGTTTGAAAAGAATAATACAATTTGGCAGATGTTTCAGGGCCAGCATGTAATTCTTAAAAAATTAATAGTCACAGACATTGACTTTGTATGGCTCTGATGGCCTGGCTTGTCTCATCAGTCACATAGTCAGAGGGGAGTGTATTGGACGTCTGAAGTAGATACTCTAATGTATAATGAACACTATCAGTGTCATAGTGTGGCCTTTCTCAGGAAACAGTTGTTCAATAATCAGTGACTTTTTCTGAGCTAGATCACTGAGAGCACTGACCAGAACCTTATTACGGATCTTGTGCTCACAGCCATCTGAAATTAGCAGAATTTTATAGACTGATTCTGGATGTTTCGAAACAAAATCAACGATACATGTTGCAAACTCATTGGCAAATACATTTCAATTTTACTCATGCCAAACGTAGAGTTTGACATCACAATTGTTCAGCTCATAAATTTTAAAACTGTGCACTTTAAATTTCTGTTTGTAGTACAATGCTGAGGCTAGTAATTTCGGGCACAATAGCTCACTTTGCAGATCCATCGTAAGAATCAGATGTCCCATACACGCAGAAGACTTTGCAGATTCTTGGCTGCTCTAGCATTGTCTTTGCCCTTAACATGTGATTCACATATTTCTTCCGTAACTTTACCCACTTTATAGCTGCAACACATGTCACATTGGTCCTTGCGAGGCATATGAATGGAAATATTTTCCTCGTCCATAACATAATGGAACGTACTACTTGATTCAGGCACGATGTTGTTCTCTTCACACCATTCTTTATAAACATCGAACAAGTGAATCTCAGACATAAATTAGGATTCGACATAGATTCTTTGAATATTCCCTACAACAGTGACTTGGCATCGTCGGAAGCAATACCGAACACTGTTTTATTCCTTCAATAACATTTGGCTTCTTCCTTTTCTTGTTTTGAGCATTTTGTTCCTTTTTGGTAGGTGCACTTTGTCGAGTTGCAGGTATGTGAAGATGTGTTCTACAACGGTTTCCATGCCTCTTTACCCATTTTTTTTTCTTGAAAGTGAGTTCGCTTACATAAATTAATTTCAACCACAATGTTTCTTTCAAATGCGATGTAGGTAACGCACTACAAATTGACAAAATGAACTCCAAAACTACTTGACAAACACATATGAGTCTGCCGATATAGTACATTTGAATGATATCGCCTATGTATGTCACCTGCCAACAATATTATCAGTCATAAATGATTTCAGTGCCTCCTATGTGCCATTTGGACACATAGCAGATAACATAGCAGCAACTATTTCGGTAAACACATTGGATATATCATGTTCCGTTTCCTGGTATATTAACCAATGCATTTTAACCAAATAGAAGAAATTCAAACTGTAGAGCTTGCAGGGACGATTCCAATACCGGAAACTCAAAATGGCAAATTTCGTCACATAGGAGGTTTCATAATATCAAGATGACATCCTAGTATGTCAGTTAAAAATTATATCTCAATTAACAAAATCTCTATGGACATGGAACACTTCGTTGAGGTATAGTGTCGAATGTATGTTTTTAGGCAATCCAGATTTCGCCTAAATAACTAAATCACTAGGTATATATTATCAGTATTTTGAATGGAACTCAAAAGTGTTTGTGTCCTTTATTAAAGTAATAGTTATTTTATTCTAGATTAATTTTTTCTTTATTGAAACCCATTTTTTAAATAATGTAAAATCGCTCATTTATGTTTTCTAACGTGTTTGCCAAGAGTCCTCAAATAATCATGAGGTTAGGAATACAGTGTATTTTCCTTAGAATTCGAAATACATCTAGAAACTTTATAAGTTAAGGAATAAAATTATTTTCATAGAATGGCTCAAATTTGATTATTGTTAAAATGCAAGCTTCTTGCAGTGGTCTCTCCAACTTTTCTTCAATAAAGGGCCAATTATATCCTACCTGAAGACTCGCAAGTTGTATAAAAAAACTTCGACGGATGTGAGTCCTGTCAGAGTTTGTACAAAGCTTCCTTCTTCCTTTTGCACACATACAACATCAGACAGGTTTAAATCAGCACCTTTGTCACTGAGCTAAATCACTCTTTTATTTCAGTATTTTTGTTTAATTTGATACCGTAAAAGATACACAGCACAGTTACGTCGCATACCGACAATATGATACAAGGAAAATATTTTATATGTGTAGCAGAATTAACATAACAGCAAGCATGGCATGACAGACACGTTTCTTGGAAAATATAAAAAATATATAAATAAATCGGTGATTAGCTAGTAACAAGGAAATATTGCTGACTGAAAAATGGCTCGCGGTTCGCAAGGAAACAGCCGGGGAGCTGTGAGTTGTAGACCGCTGCTCTATATTTTCAATTTAAATTTCTCTACATATTGTCACGGACCTTATCAGGGATATTTCTAGAATAGAACCAGAATTTAAAAAAACCTGAAAGTCACCTAATTTGTGGGTAAAACCTTATTAATTAACACAACTATCATGGGCAAAACAAAACAACATGAGACTACTCGCTTCTCCAGATTATGCAACACGATACCAAGAAGAACGTAAAGGTTACATACTCAGAAATGAGTACGAATGTTTTCCTAATGAAACACCTGAAATAGAAAAATGGTTAGCTAACTTAACACTAGGCTGATAAATTTAGAAAACGGGAGCAGAATAAATTAATAAATACGTAATTAAAACACGTACGGCTTTTTGAGTGACTACAACTTATTGAATACTATGAATAAATTATAAATCAAAAATGTTATCACAAATAAAAATTAAACTGATCAATAAGTGACTACAAAAGATATGAAAATGTAGGACTGATTTACCCATTTTAAAGTTGAGACAATTATCAATTAACCATTATTTGAACTAATAAAATATTATACAATTAGCAAAAGTGCAAGTAATGAATTATTTTAAACAAGTTACAAATGTTGGTTTGAATATTATTAAAATTGGCAACGTTTAAGAGTTTCATTTACAAAAATTATTAAAATATACTTTATGACAATTATTTGTTTCGTTTACGTATTACTTTTATATTTCGCGTGTGTGTTTGGGTGTTCAGACTGAGACTCGCGCTCTTTCAAGGTTTAATTTCTTACAACAAAAAAAATTAAATCTTATGTTTACCTTTAACTTTTTACTTAAATTTTACTGTTACCTTTAACATTAACATTAACTTTGATTTACATTTTTAACGCCTATCTTTAACTGTACCATCTGCCTTCAAATACTACAGAACATATTGTTTACTTATCGCTATAGCCTCGACAGGCGGAGTACTTAAGATTTGTGGCGTCGGTCACTTACGGCCAGGGCGTCTAAACCTCAGCTCCCGGCCAAGCGCTTGAAATCAGGCTTCTCTGCCGACGCCTACCATACGGTTTTCATTAATTACTCTCTAATTGTGCGTACCACCGACATTTTAGCCCTTGGGAGGTATTTGCCATTCCAAGGCTGAGGTTTCACGACATGAATCTACATTCTAAACAGTATGAGGTTCCTGTTAGGCCTCCTGTCCCGACAACACGTCTGTTCCCGGCAGACGACAAAGATCGACTCCTAGGAAATGGCGTCCAACTGCCCCGTTGATGCGGACACTGCTGCCGAGTCAGCAAAGCTCTGGCCAGTGACCACGGCAAGGCCTACTCCCGAGCATAGTGTTTCACGTCTCACGCTCCTAGTTGCCAGGTAAAAAACTGTCCATCTTGCTAGGGAAGATAACTGACCCGCGGAAATCAGACCACTTCCTAGAAGTAGTCAGCGAACCCAACACAGAGGCGAGCGTTCATTGCGAAATAACCAGACCTCCGCCTTCCCGAAACAGAGTCAATGGCTTCCCAACACGACAAACAATAACTAAAATAAAATTTTAAAATATACGACGTGATAATATCTTCTTACTTTCAACAAATAGTACAAAAAATATGATGCCTAATGCTTCGAGAGCGTATGATATTACCAGTGTAGATACTCGAAAACGATTCAAAAGTCTAACACTAACAAATATTATCATTTTCTGCTCTCTCTCCCTCTCTCTCTATATATATATATAATATATATATAATATATATATACACACACACCTATACACACACACACCAACACACCTACACACACACACACACACACACACACACACACATATATATATATATATATATATATATATATATATATATATATATATATATATATATATATATATATAGGCAGATTTTAAAAACAAAAACAAAGTGTTGGCACATCCATGGCTCCTGGATGTCTAGCATATTTATTTCCGTCTGCCTAAGCACAGACAAACTAAAGCATCACACTTGCCTATATTGATGCTCTATGTTAAAAAGTGTGTGCCTATTTCTGACTTCTCATTTGGGGAGATTAATGCTCTAGGTTTGTCAGTATGGAAAGTGAGACGCCGCCAGTTTTTGTTATTTTAGCACTAGGTGTGAGAATGTGTTAGGGCTACCTACTTTAGTAAGTCCTGTCCGCAATATGATCGTAAAAATGTTAACATATGTTAACACACCATGTGTTAAATATCAATGATGAAATCTAAATTTTAATAAGTTTGCAGATTAATTAAAAATAATTACAGAAAAATCTCCAACACGAAACAATTTCGTGTTATTTAATATGCATTTTGTACACAAACAGGAAAATTAAGTAACATAAAATCACTGCACAAAATAAAAGTTTGTCTAAACTTATAATTGTACACTGTCTTCGGCAACAATTTCGTGCTAAGTACCGTATTGTGTAGTGGATATTTTTAATGATATTTGAATAAAATATTTATTATAATTTATTACTTAATACTAATGCTTATAATATAAATTAGTAAAAATATAACGAGTATTAATGAGAATTATCGATTGGTCTGTAATATTTACATAAATGAAATAAAGTATTTTAGCGGATTTCTTTGATCCTCGCAACTGTAGCCATGAAGTTGTGTGTTCAACAAAACGAACCGGGCTCGTTTAAGGAGTACTAAGAACCTGAAGTTGGCTGACCATGTCATAATTGCAGTACATATTATGCCAGTAATCAGTATTGAGAATAACTCAAAAACGGCTTCAGTTGATATGTGCTGACCTGAAATAAAAAGAACAGGGTTGAAGTCATATGCAAATATCAGAAAAAACTTTGTGATCGTTAGCCGTTTCTTATAGCACTTACTGATACTTATCAACATTATTTTACCACCGAAAATAAATCTATTTATAATTTCTTGCAGTTGCTTGTAATTCAACCACATTCCTACGAGAGCCCCCAAACATGCGATTATTGCTTGTGTTACAGGAGCTGCTTACGCAAGCTTACATTCAAAGACCACATATTCAGTCGTCGCATTGTTATACATATCCTTCAAATTAGCTAATGTGGTCACTACGGAAAATATACAAGTGTACACTGCTGCTTTTGTAGATCTCTTAAGAATTGTCCTCATGTTGCCGTTGCTGTCATTATCTGTGATATGTTGCTTTCGTAAGAATTACCTTTATTGTGATTTCCATAACAATCAAAATGAAAATTCATAACGCTTACTAACGTGCTACCCATTTTGTGGAAACGAAGCTAGTGAAATGAAATTTGAAAACCCATTTTCATTAACTATAGTAATATCTTGAACGATTCTTGCACTGTGTTAATAGTATAAAATTTATCGTTGTTATAGATAAACTTCATTGCGAACGAATGTGACCAATATGCCGAACACCATAAAGTTAAAAAGGGTGTGGGGGAGAAGAAAGTCTATTTGTGCTATTTTCAACAAACATAACATATTATATACACACATATATGTATATTATTTATAAACGTCTCCTGAAATAATTATTATCGTACCCCGTGAGACAACACAAAAACCAAAATAAATAAAACACAGAACAGCACAAATTAATATCAGAATATAAATTGTCGTTACCAGGAACACGACACACGAAAAAAAAAAAAAAAAAACACCAAAATCAAGCGTATGAACTAGCCACAATAATGTACGACAACAAAGATGACAACATAGAACATGCTGACAAAAGATTTGAACTGATGTTAATACAGCCGATACAACTAACAAAACAAAGACAAAATGTATCTGCCCAGTTGACAAAAAAAAAAACACCGACGAAAATTAGCTATTCAGATAACAAAATTAAGAAAAAATAAACGAAAAGCTGTTACGAAGATAACACAACAATGTAAACACAGACGAAAAGTAATTTGTTACATAAATTTTTGCCGTCATGTGATATTTTATTTTATGTATTAAGAATACCGGTTTTAAATTTTCTTTTCGTATTATTCAAATACCTATAGCCCTTACCAATGTTAAAAAATTCGTGCTTCATTTTATTTTGTTTATTATTATTATTTTTCAAATTCTGACGAAAACGCTAAAGTTAAACTCTAATTTCTGAACTGTCGGTTTTCTTCCTAATTAATTTGAGCAATATTATTAAGTTGCAGTTAATAATTGTAACCCTTTTAATCTCGAAATTTTCCGGGTATTGTTTGACGAGCATGTATGTATAACTGAAGTGGTAGACAAAAATTTTATATCAAAAATAACCGTACTTATAATTGAATCGTTCATTTAAGAAAGACACTAAGTCCAAATTTGCTACTTTTCAGGAGGACATAAAAACAGATTTTCTTCTACATTAAGGAATCAACGACTGTAACAATTTAATCTTGAAACTATGGTATTGTTGGAAGTGCGCAATAAATGCAATGAATATGGTATAGTCATTACATAACAATATACAGATATTTAACAAATTTGGATTTGGTGCATTTCTCTACGAAAGGAACTACTATAGGAATTGTTGACAGCAAATTAAGTTATGCAAGCAGTTCAAAGCTATTATGAAGTTAAATATCGAAGGTGCTGTTCAAACACTGTTTTATATATTTATCACAAAACGCAAACACATAGCATATTTTGTATTCCATAGGCATGAAGAATATTATTAAAAGTCAAACATGACAAAAGAAAGTACATGTTCAGATGTCTGTAGCAGCATGTTTACATTCATGCACGCCAACAAGTACAACATAAAACACAACACATTTTATTTGTTACCACCAGTCGAACACAAGGATGTTCTCTGTGATATAATATCCCAGTAAAAGCGCTTGGCATCTTCATCTGCAACATATTTCATAAGTTTTGTCAGGTTATCCAGTTTCTTGGGATCAATGAGAATTCTTTCTGCCTTCTGGATACGCTTGTACAGGATTCATGGAAAGAGTGTCTACATTACGTTTCCCAAGATGGAACATGTGCTTCGCAAGAGTTAATAAACGGCAAAGCTTCGAGAACACCAGGTTTATCAGCATGATACATGAGTTCCTTGAACGTATAATGCGCAATGCAATACTTTTCTGAACGAGGTGTATCCTCAGATGAAGTCTCATCTGAAATGGTCACTTTCTTAAAATAAGTAGGCCACTAAGAATAAAAATTTCGTACAACATTAAAGTATACTATCTTAACCACAACAGTTCGCTTGTTGTATACTATCATGGTCATGTACTCTTGAATCTTGTATACCCGATACACTTTCTTCAACTGTTTTTAAACACTCCAAATTCCCGATCACAGGGAAGAAAGGAATAATCACGCTCTGGGAAGTACTGCTTTATTGTTTGAATTGTTTTGATGCTGCCAGGCCTAGGCAGAGTGTACAAACAAACAATCACAATTATCATGTTGGGAGCGTGAACATGTCAAACTTATTTAGAAAACTCGCTGACATCATAAGAAAATATTGTTGCTTAGAAGATTTTTATATAAATCCTCAGAAAACTGCAGCGACTGACGCAAAGTATTTTAATCAGATTAGAGCAACGCCATTTTTCAAGTCGGCCTTTGGAAATCTACTGTGTTCTTTTGTGTCTTCATCGTGGTGTCGTCGTTGTTAACCTGTCTTGTGTCCATTATTGTATTCGTTCCAGTATTGTCTGTGCTGTCTTAATTGTGATGTCCTGAGTTTTACATATTAGTTTGTTTTGTATTTCGTCTTTGACTTTTGGTCGTTTGTCATTATTTCATTCCTTTATTTGTTGTTGACTAATTCCTTGTGGGATATATTTTGTTCCGTTGTTTTTGTTTATGAATGTGTTGACTACAGCCATCTAGGCTTGTTTTCTCTTTTTTTCTTATTTCGTTGTTTGTTTTTCTTATCCTCTTTCTAAGATTCATGGGACGACATAATATTGCAATGGCGTATGTCCAAAATAATACAGTTTGTCATTCTGTCCCATTGCATGAAACATTCAAAGACATTACACAAAATATAACGTGCGTTACGTCCTAAAATACAAGGAACAGGAAATAAGCGTTTCTATCATATTCTATCATCCACGTTTGTGAATGTTTTACTTTTAGCAGTAAATCCGCATAACATTCACGAACGTACTGACAACCATTTATGTACTTAATACTTTTCTCCTAGTTAATTTAATAAAACTTAAAAATGCATAATTTCATGGGGATAGTTAAGGTTTTGAAAGGAATAGATAACTGTGATATAAATATTTATTTCAATATTTTGCAAGTATGATGTTACATTCAAAATGTCATTTTTACTTATACACATAATTTATTTTGTACATGTAGCATACTATTACCTTCTTACACCAAATTTCCACATACACTGATAACTGTAGAATAATTTCATTCAGTTTCAGAATGGTGCTGCAATTTTATATTTGTTATAAATCAAACAATACTTACACAAATATGCACCTATACAAATTTATGTCGTGAAATATTCGAAGAAAGGGGACAAATGCATTACTATATCGTAAAACATCATAGATTGGATATAAATTTCCACGCGTATTCTTAAGAATACCTTTTGGTTTTAAATGTCCTGATAGGTTTAGAGGAATGAAGTTACGCCGAAGTTTTTTAAATAGCCACCATAAAAAACACTTTATATGAAAAAAGCAAAATTCTGCTGATTTTACAAAGTATTAGGATGTATACAGAGTTTGATAATTTTTTTAAAAATTTGTCTCTTTTAGCTGAAACATGTGATCAAGAAATGTATAAATGACTACCGATTTGAAAATGCAATAACAAAATAGCAAACTGAGTAAAAATCAAGTAAGTTTATTGTGAACTGAGTTGTGAAAATGATGAAAAATGAATTCATTACGGTTAAAATGCACCAAAGACAAGTCTTCTTGCTAAGTATATACACGACGTGTACTATGAAACAATGGAAATTAATTGTAGTTAAGATGCTATTTATGAGCGAAATGGTCAAAATTGCAACCATTTAAAAAAAAAACACATTATGAACAAATTACATTAAAGTGAAGCCAGCTTTTGTATATACTGGCTTTAATGACATTCTGAATGATGTTTTCTAAGATAGCTTGGACAATCACAATGGTTCAAAGGAGTGCCATTTTAAAACTGCGAACCCAGCATGAACAAACATATCTAGCATCATACTTATGTCTTCATTGGGACTACGTTTCATGAAACTCTGTAAATTGTTCCTAAGTTGTGACATTTAGAACAAAAATTCAAAATGACTACAAATGAAAAATTAAATCACAACATGAAAAAAATAAACATAAAAGTAGATTTAACATACAGGTTAGGCAACTGTATTTGTATAAATTTTAAATAATTTCAGACAGTTGTTTCACAGTTTTCTATTGGGGACGTCCACAAACACGATTGCTCGCGCGCCCATACAGACAGCAACACACATGCATAAATATTATCTCGTAATTCTGTTTCTGGACAAGTTATTTGTTAACGTCATTGGGACCAAGTGCCTCACCTCTACACTATGCAGTGCTTTGTGTTGTATCAGGTGGACCAAGGCAGCTCTACGAGCTGTTACTGATAGGCATGAAGATAGCTAGGTTCGTACATGAACAGAATTTGGAACGTCTGCAACAGTAAATGTAGTGGAAGATACCATTGTTAGGTATTTGCAAGTCCCTTGACGAAAATACAGGGCCGCATGTTGCCCGGGTGCCAATGTTATTGATACAGCGACTTCGCCGAGGTACACTTGCATATACACCGTAATCGCAGAACATTTCACCATTAAATAATTAATCCTTCTGATTGGCTCGACGAGGCCCACTCACAGCAAGCACTTTGGATGTATTTACAACAAATACATCAGAATTGTTCAGCAACGCAATTGAGGATATAGAGGCAAGTTGGCACTTAAGCTATATGCCAGGCAGGATCACAACAGTACGTATAGAAATACAATGTGGGATACTACAGATTTTACCAGTGTTGAAGCGCAAGATCTTACTAACAACGGAAACTGGTAATACGTTGCAAAATTCAGAATGGTTTTAGTGACTATGAGCAGTTAATCAATTTAGATGATGACGTTCTTTCGGTTTGAAAATTCGAGAACATATAGCTTTAAGTAAAAGAAAAAAATTACTAATTCCTAATATTATAACTCTTAAAATAGCCTATACATAACTGCTCGGAATTGACAATTAAAACTAGGTAAACTTTCTATTAGGTATTTGACATGATTTTTATATAAGGAACATAAATTCGTAAACAAATAATTATTTCAAGGTTCATTAAACAAAGATTAATCAACGAGAATTTCGTTTATTACTAACCTACAGAGGGCCGGTTTTACCAACATCTTGGCTAACTACCAGATAGATGACTTGAAGATAAACTTATCTTGCACTTTACCGAACAGCCGTGTATTACCACTTGAGCTACACCTCCGTGCAACTTCCCAGAGGTTAGCTGCAGATGTAGTTAGGTCATACACACTGTGGGGTTTTGTTGACGCAGCTATTGGTCTGTTGTATCATTGAATATATATTTTGTAAATACGACGCTACATGTAACAACCGACGGTCACGCAGATATAATAAGAAATAACCACGAGGCACGAAGTTCATTATTTGAGATTAGGCTATCAGATTTTTTTTTTTTTTTTTTTTTTTGCCTTTTGCAGGTGTGTTTGTGAATTGCGCTTAAACGTTAATATTGTTTCTAAATGACTGAGCTAAAGAACTTAACGTAAACATATAGTGACAATACTTCACCAGAGCCTGTTTCAGTGAATGTCGAGGGCATTGTGAAATATAATCTTTCTAGATACCTTTCTGGTTATTCGGTTGGGGAGAGTTTTATGCTATTACATTTGTCTTACTGACTTGCTTCCTTTCCACTCACAACATTACAGATGCCTTATTTAGGAGTAATTCTTTGGGTTTCACTTTTATGTAAGAATGGTGGAAAACACATTTACTTTATAGTTAGTCGTAAGTCTACCAATTCACTGTCAGTAATCTGTTGACACATGTTTGCTGTTTACAAAAATCACACCTATCTCAGTTAACATGAAACTTGCAAATTATCTACACATAGTTAATTGATTGTAAAGTTATTGTACGAATGCCATGTGTATTTGCAACACATAAGAA
The DNA here is from genome assembly GCA_003012365.1 of Medauroidea extradentata. NCBI lineage: Eukaryota > Metazoa > Arthropoda > Insecta > Phasmatodea > Phasmatidae > Medauroidea > Medauroidea extradentata. The sequence continues at coordinate 17,470 of PNEQ01038831.1, read as the reverse complement.
TGCTTACTGAATTATTTGTAAGTAACTAAATTATGGCGATTTGAATTATGACTCGCTAAACGACTATATCAACGTGAATATTAGGCTAAGCACTCATAAACACACTATCATACGAGTTAGAAAACTTAAGTGGAATTCAGGAATCAATTACATAAATTATACCCAGCGCAAAAAATATGTAAACATAAATTTGCTCTCGTCAAGTCAGATATCACATATCAGTCACTAACTAGGCCCACGTTTTCTGTTGCGGCATGAATTGTGTACATTAAATATTATGCCAAAAACCTCACTAATGTATTTTACTTCATTAAACGAAAGCAAATATCCATAAATAAAACTATTTTTTTCATGAACACTGTCATTCCATCACACTGTCAGATACAATTGGACGTTCACGAACATTAATTTTTTCACAGCACCTCAAAACATATTAACTAAGACACGTGCTCCTAACGATAACTTTATGTCAATCTTTCTTCTCACAAATTTAATCATTATTTCCTACATCTTTCTACTTCCGTGAAAAGGCTACACAATTTGCGGTTACGTGAAACAAAGCCGTAAAATTCTTACGGTGGGAAAAATTAGCTTCAAGACATTACAAACATAGTTAAAAATTAAACACCTTATGTTTTTGTATTTCGACGCGATAATAAACTGCAGTATGTGCCTTACACAGAAATTCAGCATCCGGGCAAAATAGCCAGAAATGGATTGTCTGGTTTGACTTTTACTTAGATGTCGTCGGACACAGTTTTTCATTTACCTAGGAGATAAAATTTACTCAGATGTTAACCACAGATGGCAATACTGGCCAGTAATGAACTAAAACTGCAATATCTTACTGCAGAAGGAAAAAGCGATCCTATCGGCGCAAGATGAAATTAAATAATGTGTCTAACGTTTTTCTTATACCTGTCATATAATGTAATATATGATGCATTTGCGACATATTTACACGCAATGAAGAGAACACATGATTACCTTGTGTTTTGCAGCTACACGCACATAACTGTACATGTGCAATATAAGTTGTGCATTACTGTACATTTTTACTTCACCAATGTACACGTGTTATTACAAGTAGTTACGCGCTCTCATATATACTTGCATGTTATATAGTGTTGTCATTCGCATGTAGTTATTCCAGTACATATGTGCTCACAAGTACACCTGTGTGGTTATCTCCGTGTACAAATACAGTTCGTGTGCTTTGTGGCTTAGTAAACTTGTTGCATATGTGCTTTCATGCGAGGTTCCTTATTACTCTGAGTTTGCTTACGAGCGTCTAACTACTTATATGTCACTTCAAGTAGTTTTTAATACAGTTGCGGGTAATACTTCACACATTTACAGTTAAACGTAATTATATAAGCAGTTTTCTATTTCCGAAAGAAAAACACAGTACTCAATTGTTGTCAGTAAATGTCACCTTGCAGCTTAGTCACAGGCATATGTACAGACCGAGTAATAGGGTAATATTTCACGTCTGCTTACGTATGTGAGAAAATGCAGCTGCAAGTATCTATTCACTGGTAGAGCGAACATTGCTTTATGTTATTTCAGTGTTTTATTTTTGAATAATACACAAATAATAATTTAGTTGAAAATACACTGCTTCTACAACGCCATTCATATCGCATGTGCAGAATTGCTCGACGCGAAAATTTTGCAATCTTACGTTGCTGGAGAATATTATTTATTTTTTTAATTGCAATATACACACATAGATGTATACTTTAGAAAATATCAGACACATAATTTTTACTTGATAATTATTTGTTTGTGCTAAAATGCTGGCCAGAAAGAAGTAAGCCGTATATAATAATAGTTTTATTCCATATTCGAGACTTTCCTATGATTAGTACTCAGTTGTATGAATCTAATCGATTTTCCCTAATATCTAGTGACATTCCTGTGCGAAGTTTTGTATATTGTATGCTATTACAGACAGCAAAATTATTACTTTTTTCCTTACTTAACATACATTTTCCTAAACATATCAAAGTCACACTTGAAAGATATCACCACGTGTGGATTAAACAATTATTCTATGAATTAATAAATCACGCTCACATTATCTATATGTGTGCTTGAGAAACTTCATTCTGTTTTTAAATATATACATAAAAAGTCAACATTGAAATGTGGCAAATAAACCAATTTATGGTGCGGTCACTATTTGCGCGTTCCAGGTGCATTAATCTGCAGCAGTACAAGGATATATGACACGACTGACGAGGCCATGGAGGGTAAGAGTGTCAGGTCCAGAGTAAAGAAGCCACCCGCAGTAAACACCAGCTCTGTGCTGTATATCTGGTCTGCAAACTGTTCCAACTGCTCTACTATCTCCTCGTGTATTCCTGGCTGCAGGAGCAGGTCCTGTACTATGTCTGCTGTTCTCCTGCCAGCCTGCACTGTGGCGCTGCATGCGGTAATTACTGTCAACATCATAATTAAGTTCCCACCTGTCCATATAGGAAAACTGTAGAGTATTTGAAAATTGCCATAACGTTCATTGATGGGTAGTGCATTGCCCAGGCAAGTAAGTAATAAGAAAGTGTATAAAATAAGTATGACGAATACGTTAACGGTGAAGAGAAGAATTAATATCCCATAAACCGCATTTACTAAAGAAATTATGCTACTCAAATTAAAATAAGCTATTCGGTATGATTTTATTTCTTTAGTATAATTAGAATAATCAGTTTCTAATGAATTAGTTACTTGCAGGGAAATATTAGCGGCTAAATCGTCATGTTTTTGCAAACAACGCAATCTATTTATTTTTGTGTTGATGCCAACTAAATTTCTTCGTTTCACTTCGTTATAGCAACTAAGTTTAGAATTAAGCAGAATGAAACGTTTTCGAACAAGAAGTGCTAGGTTTGTATAGTTGAATACCGTTGTTATAACTATTAAATCTTGTGTAACGTACGCCAGAAGAGAAAAAATCTCAACAACTGTTTCAGCTGACAAGTACTGGGTTACACAGAAATAAATAATTTCTACGAAAGTTGTTGTTATAAGATAGTGTTTGGAGGTTCTAGCCCACTTCCTATAGCTTTCACCTGCATTTTCTATTATTATTTTATCCGTAGAAACAAATTTATTATAAATGTCTTCCATATATTTGTGATTTAAGCACATGCTAATAAATAATACCAACCGTGTGAGTAATGCAAGAGTTTCCGGAACTGCGTATGAAAAAACATATGCTAAACTATTGTGTTTGTTTGCCAAATTGAAGTACACATTAAATATATAATTCACACTGGTCATAATGACTACAGCAAAAGTATACAAGGTTGCCTTTGTAGATCTCTTGAGACTTGTCCGCTTGTTACCATTGCTGTCAGTCTCTGTGTCAACTATGAATGTTTCCAGACCCAGTGCTCGAGACATTTTTCTGATTGGCTCAAGGCAGGTGTTGAAATCTGCTTCTTCTGCCAAAGATTCATCTGTTTTCCAACATTGAAAAAAACATTTTTATGCATCTAATGATTGGTCAAATTTAAGTAATTTATGCAACAAGTTATATAAATTATATATATTATATATATATATATATATATATATATATATATATAGATAGATAGATTTTCCTACTTAAATTCTAGCAAGAAGTGTATTTCAAGTTTGACAAGTACTAAAAAAAATGTGGTAATTACTTGTTATGAACAAAATCAATAATTTACAAAATTCCTTAAATTTCTCTGAGGTGTAGAATAGGAACGTAAAATAATTAAAACCTGTAAAAATTAAACTCGATAAGTATAAATTATTACTTGAAGATAGTAGTCACATTCTGAGTGCATTTATTGTTTTCATAGTACTATCACTGTCTACGACATTCTCCGTATTTGCAAATGGTGTACAGTAAAATACCAAAACACGAATGCCGTGGAACAAATAGGGCCAACGTGCAATTAATATTTTCCAAAATGTTACATAAGTAAATACTAAGTTTTCGTTACACTGCATTAATTTAAAATATTTTAACTTATGCAAGAGAATAGTTTGGATTTATGTTATCTCACCTTGCTGTTGTTGTGTTGTCTCTTGCTGGCTCGTGACGTCACAGTTTTTCTCAAGGTCAGTCACGACACTTGTGACTCCATACATCGTCCTTGATCTGCCTGCAGCACTTGAACTTTGGGAACTTGAATGTTCTGATTCCAACAAAGGTAAGACACAGTTACCAAAAACAAGGCGTGAACGAACTTCTTAATTACATCTTACTTTGTAAATTACCTAACTAAGTTAAAAGAATGTGCAATTCAACTTTGGAATGTGTCTCTTTGTTTTGCCAACGTGTTGTACAGCATAAAAGTAATAAAAAATTCAAACAACTAGGATTATTGATAACGCAGAATACAATAAGGAATTTACCACGTATGACATTTGCTCATTTAATTTATTTTGCTCAGAGGAAAGGTGGTTCAGAGTTACAACACGAATCTCCTTTGCTGAAACAAGCGGGAGAGATACTACTAACTCCGCGCATACTTTTGACTTGGACAAGCCTCTTTACTTTGCCAAATTAACATGTTCTGTTGGTTTCTGCAAACAGTACATGTATTTTGACAGCCTTGGCCATCGATATATACTTAGGTTGGAGGAGGTAATAAGACCCAGCAGGTAATAAGGCCCGGACATGTAGTTCAGTACTAAGCGCGAGTTTTTCTGCGGCTACACAGCCCACTCTGTAACCTATCAAGACTACCATATAACGGTGGACAAGAAAAGCTGGTGGCTGTCATTGTGTGTACAGCAGGAACGGGGAAAATAGAGCAAGGAAAAAGTAATTCAGTTTTTATACATTTCAGTCAGAGTAATGTTGTGATATTTAAATTTCAATGAGGTATTATAATTCAGCGAATATATCCATCGTACTGTGTATCGAGTTATCAATTAGACGATGCAGTTGTAGTAAATTTACACGTACAGGTAAAAGCTGGATAACTTCAGACCGACGCGACAACGTTGCAGGAAATAAGGACCATATGAAATAAAAATGGGCCTTATTTTCTACAGTAACAAATTTGTTGCGTTTTTCATTTAGGGTGGGTTAATTGTTTGACTAGCGTAAAAGTGTTTAATAACTACGCAGTAGTCAATATCAGGAGTGTACCTAACCAGAGGAAAGGACATCGTGAAAACGATTAACAACTTTTTTATTTATGTTGCAGATTATCACTATGGATAAGAAATGCAAAGGCCTTAGAGGCAACTGGACACTCAGCATTATGGAAGAGGCTTAACAGTTGCTCAGAAATGGGAAATCGCAAATATATGTTGAAAATCACATAGGTAATTTTCGTAAATTTTAAGAAATCATTCTAGGAGCTCTGAAAGAAAATTGGGCTGTCACAAGATTCTTACTAAAGATCAAGAGAAGGATCCAGAAGAAAGGATGATTCGCTTTGCTAGTATAGGATTTTCGATTATGCCAGTACTTATGCGTAGGCGAGTTTTCCAATTCGAGGAGAAATTTTTTGTTACAATATTTCAGTGTTTTAACATTAAGTGTAATTCTTTACAATAAAATATTCTAAATAATCTCAAGGTACGATACAACACATATTCTGTTCGTTGTATTTGGACATGATCTGTTCTTGCTGTCTTTAGGTGCCTTTCAAAACTGTCAGTCCAGACATGTATATTTATTTTAAATCGTCTCTGGAAAATACACAAAAATGTTGTACATACTTAGAACTAACAAGAAGTTACCAGCATATCACGTAAGCCTCCTCAAAGTAGGTGTAATTTAACCCTGAAAGTTAAAATCGTTTACATACACCTAGAATATTAAACAATAACACTAATGGAGATTATTATTTCGCTATTCTCTAACATGGTTGACGTATAACAATAAAAATTTCCAATAGTAAGACTTATAAATAATGGGGCTACAAATAATTTATTCTCTGCAATTCCAAAGGTATGGTTCTCAATTTCGAAATGTATACTGACAGTATTCAACCATCACATGGAGCTCCTGATTTAGGGGCTAGTAATAATGTAGTTTTGCGCAAGACCCAAGATGTGCCTTGGAATATAGGGTACCTTGTCTTTTTTGACAATAAGGTTTGCATCTCTCCCATTGTTCACTATTTTAGCTGGCTTTGGGGTTGGATCTCTTGGAACAATAAGGCAAAAAAGATTTCCTGGATTAATATTTCCAAGAGACTTAGAAATGAAGAAGAAAGAAAGGGGCTATTTTGTAAAAAAATGAATGAACGTGGGTGGTATTGAGGTTAGAGCTATAACGTGGTATGCCAATAGGGGCATAACTTTAGCAACAACTTTTGACTGTGTTGAGCATTCAACCCAAGTGAAAAGATTTGACAGAAAACTGGCTGCTCAGACGTGACATGCTCAAGAGCTCTGATAGCATACAACAAATTTACAAATTTATTGGATGTGTGGATCTCCTTGACTGTTTGGTATCATGTTGCAGGATGAAATAACGTCTAAGAAGTTATACTACAGGATCAATTTTCATTTTATTAACATGGCAGCTGTCAACAGCTGGCTAATGTACAGAGAAGATTGCAGCTCCAACAATATACCAAAGAAAGACACAGTTGATGTTTGGAGTTCAAGTCTGAGAGTCATGAAGTCTTGTGCTTGCAAGGAAATTATTTGTAGAAGAAGGGGGGTCGTCCCTCTGCTGATAGAGTTGAAAAAGAACATGAACAGAAAAGACTGCGCGGACCTGCGAAGCCAATCCGGTGCTTCACTTCAAGATGTGATGGTACTGGACATTGACCAATTGTAATTGGAGAGCGTTAGAGGTGGAAAATGCCAAACTGCAATGGTCAGACAACAATCAAGTGTGGTAAATATGTGGTTCACCTTTGTCTAATAAATCAACGCAACATCTTCGTCAATTTTCATGCCAAAATATCAACCAAACATGGTAAGTGTCAGTGTTACCAGTGGGATGTATATTTCAAGATTATAGCATTATTACTAAGAAGTTTCCACACGTAACAATCTAAGTAGCGTGGTAAATGAAATGAACACACAATTTTATATGAATTCTAAAACTGCTTATTAATTCCATTGAGTGAATATAAATACATTGCAGTAAACTTAACATTTTTCCAAATGGAACATACCTACTTAGTCAATTTTTGTGCATAAATATTGGTGGAGTTTGGTGAGTTTTGCAATTATATCTAACCAAATGGTGTATTTACGAGATAATTTGAAAGTGTAAACAACAAACAAACGTAGAAAATGTGAGACACTTCTTTTTTTAGTAAGAGCAACTGTTTTCTAAACTGCTTATTAAATTTTCTTGTGTCAGGTGTAGTAAATGTGAGATACCACTTCTTTGTCAAACTTAAATGAGCAACCACGTTGCCAATTTCCATGTGTAAATTTAAGTAAACAAGAAGAAATATGTTCAGTTAATCAGAAAGCTATATTTAGCAGGTGAACTGGTCTGAAAATTGAATAATATCTGTTGAAATTAATGTTACACTTATAGACATATATACTTCTGAAAACGATTTCCATTGCCTGCTGTGTATAAAATAACACGTTCACAGAGAAACGCAAAAAATTCAACGGCGTAGTGCGTTCAATGATATTATGGGCACCACGAGTTACAAGGAGAAAAATACACTAAATTTTATCACTTTTTGTTTTGACAATCAATATGAATTTTTAACACCTGAAAAGCGTGACAAATAACTGTCAAAACTTTCAAAGTTCAGTTTACAAGAAAGGCATTAACTGAAAAATGCAACGTTGAAGCTAACAAACTTTATAATTGCAAATTGTAATGCAGAAGTCGCCTTACGTCATACGTGAACCAGACAGAAACAATATTTAAATTGCATGATATTTACACATTAATAGCTTGCGATGGCAAATAAGAATGCAAGTAGAATAACATCACGTTACAAATGTTCAATGTGACTTCACGTAATAAAAACGGATGACATCTCGAGTACTCTTAAGCTACACGGCTTTCATAATACAGTATCTAGGCAACTCGCAGATTCGACTTCCAGTTCTCTGGCCAGGGCATCATGCATAGTCCTAGGGGCGGCAAGGCGTTGTGCTTGACGCACCTCTACATCGGCAATGGCGTCGACGAAGAAGCCGACTGCTATGATATTTCGTGCATGTTCTGGACGCCCTTCGAGTGACAAATGGGCGAGTCACACAATGTCCTGCCACAATTCTTGCAGTGGCTCTCCTGGTCTCTGGGTGCGGCTTCTTATTAGCGCATGGTGGGTATGTCGTAAGTATTTCTCACCGAATCGCAGCTCCAGGGTAGTAACTCATGTCGAGTATTCCAGACGTTGTTGTTCTGGAAGCGACTGAAGTATACTGAGGGCAGGTCCCCTCAGCACAGCAGCAAGATAGTAGGCACGTTGCTGGTCAGACCAACCATTTATGGTTGCCACAATCTCGAACTGATCTTGGTACTCTCGCCACGGAGTCTGGCCATCGTAAGTAGCAGGCTTGACAGAAATCCCCTTTCCAATGTTCGATGCAGGCACACTAGATACACAAACATATTGCAGCCCATTTTCTGCCTGGTTGTGAATCACACTACAGCCTGGTTCAAACTTCGTGGTCTTCTCTTCGCCGCCTTCAGATATTGATTCAGCAATGACCTTGTCTTCTCCGGTAACAAGATGGCTACCTTCCTGATGCTGACGATAGTCTTGCCACTCCTTTCTTTTATACTATCTACTTGCCTATTTACATTTTCACTTACACTCTCTACAAGATTACTAACATTCTCAATTTTCTTATCAACATTTTCATTTACACTGTCTTTGACTGAATTTATTTGGCCACTTATTTCCTGACATGCTTTTTGTAATCATGCACCTAACAATTTAAATTCAAACATTTAATTTATAAAGTGGCTTAATTTAATTAAATAGTAATCGTGTCTAATGATTGTAACCACAAAATTAATTATGCAGTTAATTTATGCCTCTATCCCACTTCTGACACCAGTGTTACAAGTTTGAGCAAAAACTTTAAATGTGGGCAATCCCCATGAGTTCTTTTGGGATAGAGGTCTATAATTAGAAATAAAAGAGTTTAATTAAGTTATTGATTTACTAGCTCACAAAGCTTACAAAAACACTTTACAGCAATCAACTGTAACTTTCACCACACAATTAGTTATGCACACAATTACTCCTATGTCACAGAAACGTTAATTAACTTTGAGAATTAAAGCACAAAAAATGTCTACGATTAATTAATTAAACACTACAAATCACAATATAATTCAGTCCTATATCCAATCAACAGTCTCTCGATTAGTGACAGTGTACAACCCTAATAGTCCGCAGTGAAGATGAATCGCCGTGTGCTGCGCAGCACCCCGATGCACCGCTGTCTTCACTCTTGAGGTCTTCGGTTCGACTCCCGTCGCGCACCTCCTCTTTGCTCGTCAGCCCGCCGCAGCAGTCCTCTTGTTTCGCCCAACACTGCTCCGAAGGTAGCCGCCTGCCGCCTCACAGTATACTCTGACATCACCAAGATGTCTTCACCAGTCTCCCTCCACAAGCATAGCACCTTCCTCTAGCACGACCAATAGCTAACTCCCCCAATTTTGTCAACTCAGCCCTTATATACTCCGGCCAAACTCCAGGGGATCCCCGAATTACATGGGTCTATAAATAAACATTTCATCATGTTTCGAAAATGACTTGAGTCTCGGAGAACAAGATACACAAACGTCGTATCATCTTACTCAGTATTATATGTATATCAAGATTAATGAACTTTGGCAAAATATTTCCCCAAGTAAGTAATTTATGCTAAAAATGTGAAGTGGTAGTCTTTATACAAATATGCACACATGATAAACGAAATTCACAATATTTAAGTCAGCTTTATGTACCAAGTCGAATAAAAATTCAGAAATGCCATATTATGGTGTATATATTTTCAAAATGCGGCCGTTTTCTATATTTATCACAATATGCGACATGTAAGGAAATATTTAATCCAATTTCCTCAAACTCGATACACATATACCGTATACTAAGTTGAACATACTTTTTTGTATTTCTATCACACTATGTTCATGTTTTCAAAATAGCGGCAATTTTTATATATATTTATGTTAGATATTTTTATATACTATATATATTACTAAATATATATAATATGGCTACTATTACGAAACTATGGACACACGATGAACGAAATACACAAATGACAAGTCAAGCATGTATGTGGTATATGTGCACCAAATTCGATGCATAATAATATGCTAAAATTATAAAAGTAGCCGCCATTTGAAAATATGAAGATAACATGATCGAAATACACGAAAGTAAAGTCAGCTCTGTATGTAGTATACGTTTACAAAGTTTGATGAAATTCTATACAATATTTCGGCATTTGTGTCACAATATGCTAAAAAAAAATGTGAAAATTGCCGCTATTTTGTAAACATGAACATAGTGTGATCGAAATACAAAAAAAGTATGTTCAGCTTAGTATACGGTATATGTGTATCGAGTTTGAGGAAATTCGATTTAATATTTCCTTACATGTCGCATGTTGTGATAAAAATAGAAAATGGCCGCATTTTGAAAATTGTATAAACTAAATATGTAAAAATCAAGTCAGGTTACTTAGTACTATGTGCATGAAAAGTTTAATGAAATTCTGTGCACTGGTTCTAACGTTTTAAGGGGACGCACACACGGACGCGCACATAAACACATTGACACACAGCCAGAAAAGTGATCTCATAAGCCTGCTTTTACCTTCGGAAAGTACACTAAAATTAACAAGCGTAATATCTCACATAAATTACTGAAGTAAATCTTATAAATATAAGTTTTTCTCCAAAAGATAAAAGGCGAACCACTTTGACTTCAATAGGCAAAACATGTACAATTTTAAATTTAATATGTATTCCTTGTCTTTCGTAGCTATACCATACTTGTAATGCCGTATGTTGAATACAATAATGGAGAAAGTGTCACTTAATGTTGTGCTTATGCCATTAGCAGGTGTTGCCTAGGACTTACACATTATGAGGGTTTTGTTTACAGACTCTAGGATAGGTGATATTTCAAAGGAACACTGTTACTAACAACACAATATTCCCCTTGCATGAACGTGTGAAGAAAAAATGAAATAAAAATGGTATTTTTTCCTGTGGTATAAACGCGGCTTATAGTACCGAGGCCACTACACTTAAACGATAAAAGTGAATACATTCATTTGTATTACAACCCCATGCAGTATTTTTAATGTAGCGTCACTTTAATGTTCACCCCTATTTCGTAACAAACTATAAGTTTACACATAGGTTTATATTTTATGCAGAAATAATATCAGCATAAAGTTGTGTTTAGATTTCTATGTTACCTTGTTGCAGCGGTACTGTTGGCTTTTGCTGGCCTATGACGTCACAAGGGTTCACGTGGTTGGTATGAGCTCTACTTACTGCATACATCATCGTAGATATGACAGCAGAACTGATATTTGAACTCTGAAATTGTATTGTTAAAACACACAAAACCATTAAGCTCAAAAATGGTCTTGATATAATTTTCTTAATGATACCTAAAGTAGTACAGCATAATTCCTTCTGGTACAGAAGCCTAGGAGAGGCCTGGGTGGCTCCGCTCATCAACTGACTCCGTAATTATTCACTTATAGTCTACATATAATATTTGCAAATATCCGTTTTCGATTCCTAGTTACCCTCAAGTGCTCTACTTATCATCGTGTTTTTTATTAGTTGTATAGCTGCCGTATAAGTAGCACTGATTATTCACATTGCTGCCAATCGCCTTCTAGGCAGTATAAATAAGGTACTCCTGTGATATGTGCTGGGGGCTGTGAATGAGTGGGTGCCGCCATCTTGGAAGACTAAGTACAAGGGAGCAAATTACAAATTAGTATCACACGAGCAGTAAAATATAAAAAATAAATAAAATTAATGTGTATAGGATGAAGTCATTAATATTTTGGAAAAATCATGGCTGACTGAAAATGTATTATAATTCCTACGTAATCGTAAATATACTTGTAATAAGCCCTGAATCAGGTAAAAAAAAAATTTTAAGTGAGCTATTTCACAAGTGAAGAATATTGATATAAAAGCGTGATGTAAACAAAAATAATTTTACTTTGCAGGTTTGAACAAACCTAAGTTTTTTATCAGGAATAAAGGAAATAACATTAAAGAAAAGTTACCAGTGAAAACATAAAGGTCTGAATTATTTTTTTAAAATATAACTATAAATAACTTCATCATAAGTGTTATAATTCCATTATTTAAACCCAGGAAATAAAAGATTATTTCGAAATGATTAACATCAATATTTCAAGTTCTAGATAAAAAAAATATGACGAACATCTACCTACATGAAAATATCTAAACAAAAGAAAAACATTGTACGTGGTGTATCACAAGTAACCATACAACAAAGGTCAAAACACGAAACGGAAAAGGTTGATGTAAGCAATAAAAAATTCAACCAATGAGGAAAAAAATTAAGATAAAAGCACGTGAAATATAGACCACGGTGTTGAAAATGTAAAGTTAAAAGCTAAAACATGGTGTGAATACAAGCTTAAGTTCAATGAAAGGTTATATACAAAACATATTAGGTTAAAGAAGTTACGTTTGTGACTTGATTGGAAGGATGATGGGGTATAGTGGTGTGGTTAGGTTGATTTTCAGTCAAAATATATTTTGTAAATGGCCTACGCATAGTTCTGTAAAAAAAAACGTAAAAAGTACGCCATGAACGAACGGTTAACATGGCACTCAATAGGATAACGAAGTGTTGACATAAATATGCTATTCAGAATAAATTAAATTTCCAAGTCCAACAAATTCAAAAAAATCCTATAAGCATATAAGTATTTCCATACTGTGTATCATCCTACAAGACTGAAAAACAATTCTATACGAGGTAGGAATATATTATATGTGTAAAAATAACCAAAGTTCTATAAATTTATAGTGAAATACCGCACTTGCTACCAAGAGCGAACGTATTGGTGAGGCAGAAAATATTTGCAACATAAAAATTTGCAAACTTAGATTCATATTGAAAAAATTCAATTCTTTATGTCCTAATATTCGATTGACACCCTCTGACGATGCAAGTCCTTACATATTCAGTATATGGGAATTCGACCTTATGGTATCGCGATTCTAGCGGTGAGGCTTGGAAGCAGAGATGGACGGAAGGATTTGTTAATACAACAGAAACGCAGTATACCAGACGATTTAAGAAGTAAGACGATCGGAAGAGCTGTGAGTTCTCCTGGTGTAAAGATTCAGTACCAAAGTCTGAATAATCAGCGCTACCTAGAAGGCATCACTATAACTAATTAAACAATACAAGGTTGTGGTTGGAGCATAGAAGGTAGCTAGGAATAAAGACAACGGATTGAAACATATATAGTTGGTAACTTATCGTTGAGTTACATGTTTCAATCCATGCCTAAAATTTACGTTTAGCATTTATTTACTTTAATTCATGAATAACAATTGATTCTAAAAATTTAAAGATTTCCTACCCCCTAAAACATCTGTACACTGAGAATAAACAAATGACAAACGAGAACAAGTTCGTCAGTTATGTTTTTATTTAGTTTTAAGTATCGTATGCCGAAAATTCAGTTACACAACATTATTTTGGTCGTAAACAGATTATACTCAAAGTACTTCAACAACTATTCGAACTGAAATCACCAGTGCTAGTGGAAGGTAGTTAGGAAGTAGAACAAGCTCAGTGATCATATTAAATATCATGATTGTGGTTGTTCGCAAATCAAACGCATCAATAACACATGGTGAAATGTATCCTTCTATGTGTATTGAGCGTGTTTTACGGAAGAGGTTTAACGAAGGCTTAAAATCAAGAGTGGAAATAACAAGGGTGTCGGAAATATGACACCGCATAATGACCATCAAATGAAACGGCTTGTGAAAACTGAAAGATTCACCAGTGTCCACTATTTACAAGATATAAGATCTCATTTATGGCTCCATCCGCATAGCATATTTAAATGTTCTGTGTACATAACTGAATATAAGTTTCCAAATGTCTTGCCTGAGACTGTTATAACACAGCTCGGCACACAACTAAGGTCAGTTAGACGACTTATTGGTCAGATTACTTAAGTTCTGCTATACAAAGCTAACGATCACGCGCACGTGTGTCATTAAATCCACAGGGTTAAAATATTTGGTTTATGAACACACCTGACAATAATTCTGCATTACAGCTGCAGTGTATCACTCTGTGTGATACGATGTGTCTGGTTCATATGTATTATGGTTCATATTGGTAATACGAGACTTTCCTATTTTCACGTATCTAGGCCATACTCCTTGCGAGCGATATAAAAATAATAATTATCTAAATGACTGCAAATAAGTTTAGAAGCTAAATTATTTAAATATTATTGCACGACACTTAAACAACTTGTTTCGAGTATTAACCTACATTTTGGATTCCTCTGTCAACAACAAGTCAGAACTTATCATGTTATGAAACTCATTTCAGATGGATTCACTGAAATGACTGTAGACTTCATATATCAAGAGACACTCTCTGATCGTTAAAGATATGCGACCAAAATACATTTTTTTGAGAAAATAACAGGATACTAATTGCAACATATAGTATCCATGAACATTGTTAAAAGTTCCCCACCAGAAATGAATGTATTTTTTTGGTAATTAATATAGTTATTCTGAAGGTTTCAAAAAATTTTAAATTCTTTAATTACTTACGAAAATACAAATGTTATTCTTGAGTTTTTTATTTCTGTCCGAATTAAATCATTATTTCCATTTTTTTTTTTTTTTTTTTTTTTTTTTTTTTTTTTTTTTTTTTTTTTTTTTTTTTTTTTTTTTTTTTTTTTTTTTTTTTTTTTTTTTTTTTTTTTTTTTTTTTTTTTTAGATTTTATAACGTCAACACAAAATT
>PNEQ01038830.1:0-63046 GCA_003012365.1 Medauroidea extradentata | reverse complement strand
CTAACCTCAACTCTACCTAACCTCAACTCTACCTAACCTCAACTCTACCTAACCTCAACTCTACCTAACCTCAACTCTACCTAACCTCAACTCTACCTAACCTCAACTCTACCTAACCTCAACTCTACCTAACCTCAACTCTACCTAACCTCAACTCTACCTAACCTCAACTCTACCTAACCTCAACTCTACCTAACCTAACCCTACCTCATCTTAGTTCTTATTCTTCTTTTTATTTTTCGTAGGAAAGTTATACCTACTGAGATTCGTCAGACATTAAGGCCAAATGTAGAAACACGGTTCTCTGTAGTTTGCAGGAATTGGTATAAAAGGAATCTCGCTAATATTGTGACCTTATTGATTGGATTACACAGATCGAAGACGAAAACTATAGAGCACTTTTGGCTTTTCGGGCTATAAATAGGGATGGAGTTTTGAGGAAACATTTAAAGAATCAGGAGGAACTAGAGGTTAGTTCACACCTCCGCTTATACAAAATGAAACCATTCTTGTGCTGTGTGGAGAATTGATACAGGCAGCTATTGTTTCAAGAATTAATGTAGTAGCTGACGAGACACGAGACATTTCACGAAAAGAAAAGTTTATTTCAGCTAGATATGTTAATGTAAATGAAGGGAGGGAAACCACAATGGACCCTCCTATTGTAATTTTTACAAAGTGCACATACCTCTTAATGGAGGCAACATAGGGGCTAGGTTTATTATACATGGTTTCTTTCTTTTGGTGTGTATGACCTGTTCCTGCAATAAGCACAATATTTTTGAACACCCTGTATGTATATATATATGGACAGGAAAAAAACTCGGCTTGAGGTCTGCTAACAGTAACACGAGCAAAGTTTTCGCGAGTAAGTCTCGACAGTTGTTTTTCGATGAACTCATGGTTGTACTGCTAACGCTAGACAAATCTATAAACTACAACGAAGTGAAACTTTTTGCATAATGTTCATAATGTCGATGGAAAAAAACTGAACTACTATACACACAAGTTTACAAATATCAATGCCGTCGCATTTTATAAACTATTTATCAAGTGTATAAAATATTTAAAGCTTAATTTGAATTTTCTGCTGTCTTGAAATCCTGAATCGTAAGGAGGCTTTTACAAATGACCTGGTGATCGCCAATAACCTGTCGCGTGACTGAGCAGACCCATCTTGCTCTACTCCATCTCCGGCTGGTTAAAGGACGATAGACAAAGTGGATATTGAGTAACAATATAATGATGGGAGAGAGACAACAGAATGTCTGATTTACTCCTACATTCTTCACAGACACTGGCATACAGTAATTAAAAAAAATATATGTATTTAGGTGTATTATTTTGTAACGATGTTGTTGCCGATTGAGTTCGATTTTTTAGATTTTACAATGATACATACTTAACACTGGGAAAACCCGCGTATTGATGTGGAAGCTTAGCCAATTTTTCACTTTGGATCACATTTGTGTTCGTTCACTTCGCTATGTTCTACGTTTTATTTTACAGCCACTCCAAAAGTTTTCAGAAATCGTTTATAAAACTGTTTGAGGATATTTTATATTTTATGTCGATATTTGAAAACATATGAAGCCTGTTTTGAAAGTAGCATACTAAAATTCTGTATGACGTGAATAAATATACTCTCAAGGTTAAAAGAGAATCTCTATACTCATATACTGTATGGAATACTAGAATCTACCATTTTGGTAACCTGGATAATCAACATAGGAAATCTCAAAGTGACTATAAATTAAATCGTTTAAATGTTCGAGCAGCCAGCAGAATACGACGTTAGCGTATTTAGCAAGTCCAGTCGCACCGGAGACGTCGGGGCAGCAGGCCCCCACCCCCACTAACTAGTTTGTGGGGACAAAGGATGTGTTTTGAACCTTCCCCTAACATTTTTCGTTATGTGTAAATATTATTTATACAAGATAATGCCACTTACTAAATATGTGCCTTATACTCAATATTTCTGTTTGGAAACATCTAAATTGCATCATTTTGTGCCTTGAGATTCAAACTTTTCCGGCGGATGACCCCCAGAAACCCCGTGTATGGATATGTTTATTCGTTACATACATGAGTCTTTGCCCCTTCTCCCCACTCATAAAACTGAGCCTGAGTTAGTCGGAAAATAAAATAATGTCCCGTTATTTGACAAGTAGGTCACATTAATAAATGTTGTGTAACTTATTATAGTAAAAATACAAATGGGAGCAGATTAACAAATATCCTGTCATTACGTATTAGTTATCATTTACTTCATTTCACGTGAAAAGAGGCATACAGTGGCATTGTACACCAAAACGGCTGTAAGAAACGGGTGCTAATTTTCTAGCATGTCTATGTCGTAGAGTTATTTCGCGGATTACAGACAGACATGAAAGAGTACCAATTAACAATAGCTAGGGACAGGTGCTTTTCGCGAATAGATTTTTCCATCAAATTGTCTCAAAGCCTTACGTATACATCTGTAGCTCTGCTTGGTAGTTATTGGCAGCTTGTCTTTCTTCAGATGCGTCACTTATTTGACAGGGCCAATCAGAGAAAGGTTGCTACGACACCACACGTCTGTTATTAACAGGTAGAACCACAAGACACTGAGAGTTAAAAACATCCAATCATTCACTACGAAGCAGAGCTGCAGGTGTGCACATAAACATGTAAACAAGTTGTTGCAAAATTCTTTCCGCGATAATCACCGGTCCCTAATCAATATACCCTCAAGATTCGAAAATGCGATAAAATCTACAACACTTTTCCATTGGGGCATTCCTTCGATTGCGACACTGTTATTTAAGTGCATTTCAATAAACATAAAAAAATGTTACTTTTGTCTGGCTTAACATAAAGATCTGTATTACGATTACTTGTACAACATTATTGTATAAAAATCATTGGTTTTGGAACTATACTATTAAAAACTTTGGAACGAAACTAAACAAAAAAAATAACATAAGGAAATACTGAAATTAATTTTATATTTTACTGAAGGTAACGAAGACTATTTGGCAGGCCAAATATACAACGAATCCGTTCGACACAATTATTTTTCCTTGATACCAAACCTATTCTTAGATATGATGGTGATATTCGGTGACAAATTATCTATTGTTGCCACACACAGCAGAAGCAACATTATCTAAGTTGATTTCGGACGTTAATATTTCGAGGCACCACGCAAAGTAAGAAATGGAATCCTGATCAGCACGGCATGGACGTTTACATGCAGACGCACGTCTTATAACGCAAAAGGTCAATTTTCAGTCATTCGTCTAAAATAATTGAATACTTGAGTGAAAACACAACCGAGAGTATCATGTAGCGTATTACCTGTACCAAAGGTAAACATTGTAACATGTTACACAATTTTGGACGAATAACTGGGTCTGCCGTCGTAAATGAAAAATGTGTGTTGTAGTCTGCTGCGTTTGCGCGATAACAATGTCATGTTATCAAAAAATGTTCATGCGTACACATAAAACTCAAATCGTTATACTATATATCCTGATTACGGTTCGTATAGATATCTCATTTAATAAAGAAATTTTCAGAAGGTCGCCACTGTGTAAATATGAAAGGGGCATGAACACAAATAGAGCAATTTTACTCTAACATGTACGCTGCCGAGTCTGCTGAAATTCTGAAAATCGTTCTTCAGATATCTGAATGTGACAAAAAATTTCAAATAGTAGCCATTTTTATGTAATGAACATGACATGAATAAAAACACACAATAGTCAAGTCACCTTACGTAAGTAGTACTAAATATGTACCTAGTTTGATGAAATTCGGAAAAAATATTTTCTTACATGTGTCAACTTACTCGAAAATTATAAAAATGGCTACCATTTTGAAAAAAATTAATA
This sequence comes from Medauroidea extradentata, assembly GCA_003012365.1. Classification (NCBI taxonomy): domain Eukaryota; kingdom Metazoa; phylum Arthropoda; class Insecta; order Phasmatodea; family Phasmatidae; genus Medauroidea; species Medauroidea extradentata. The sequence goes on along the minus strand of PNEQ01038830.1, from coordinate 59,171 downwards.
TGGCTCGAACAAATAAATAAAAGTCAAGTCACCTTACCAGGTAGTATATGTGTACCAAGATTGATTACATTTGGTGTACGAGCTCAAATATTTTTAGAGGAGACACACACATTCATAGACACACATGCATGCAGTTGAACTCGTTTACCTACTTTTCCTTCGGAAAGTAGGGAAAAATGTGAAAATTACGTTTATTGCAAAAGTTCAGCCAATTTATCTGGCATTACATTTGTATAGATTTATTTTTTTTTTCTTTTATGCACACTAGAGTTATAAAATATAATTGATACTACAATTTTTTTTATTGTACTTATTTTCATGTTAGATTGTATTGTTTTACGACTGTTTTGCTAATGGTAAAATGCAGTGCGAAGTGTATTTTAACTCAAAGTAAAATATAGAATGTTGATAAGAATATCCGATGCAGCATGTTTACCCAAGGTATATTTACTTGATTATTTGTAAACTTTTACCATTTATTTCATTGACCTGCATATCTTGCTAGAATAAACGAGTTGTAATTGTGATAAATTACCGTAAATTGATTTTGGTTCCTAAATGAATCTGTTTTCAGTGACAGTACAATTACTTCAAATTGCCGCGGATTTAAACATTGAAGTTGTTCCCCATATATGCATGTGCGTTCGTGTGCGCGGAGTAACACCAACTTTCGGATGGCAGGGTAGTAGGTAGAGATTCTGTTGACAACCAACCCTGCTCACTAGTCATCAACTATAGTCCTGCATGAAGAGACTTTCTATCTCGCTCGTGTTCTCTCTCCCCCTTTCACCCTCTGTGCCTCTGCCTCTCCCCGCCCCAAACCTTCTTTCAGTCGACTACTAGCCTCTCTTTCCCAGTACCGATCCGAAACGCCTAGATCCTGCTCCTGTACCACGCTTCATCGTCTCGAGCGGATGAGACCCAGTAGAAATATATTTTTTGCAACTTTTACGAAGAAAACACTTGGAATACCAGTATTTGATGACAACTGTGTTTGCCCTAGTAAAAAGTATAAATCCTATTGTATGTAACACTTCAAGGCATAGTCTTGTGTTAGTACATATAATGGAGGTATTGAAATGTTTGGTGCCTGATTTATTCAGATCAGGAAGATTCACTTATTTAACAAATGATTGTCAAAGAAGTAGTATTTATATAAAACTAATTCGAAAAACAGAGAACTGACCGCCCGGGATTAAAACCTGTGTCTTATTCACTTTTTCCAGCAAAAAATCCTACAAAATACATTACCAAAGGTTTTGATTCGTATATGACGTAACATATCCGACAAACCCATTTGACTTAATTGCAAAGCTTTCCTTGGCGTTTATACGAGTTTCTTATATGTTTCACAGCCACGAAAGAAATGCAAGCAACCGGAATTTCACATTGTGTTCAGTCACATTACCAGAAAAAATGAAATTGTTAATCTTCAAAAAATTAAAAATATATTTACCAAGAATTATTTTTACACTGCAGAATTTTCAGCACGTGTTATACCTAGAGACATGCAAAATTCGTGTTATCATTTGGTAGCAGACTAAACTTCACTTTCCTATACATAACAAATCATAATCTGTGGTTCAATTGGTCACGAACTTTTATGTGTTGTCATTGACGTGTGTTACGCCTTTACAGTGATTTGCCTCTCTACCGTGTAAGCATTCTCCGCGGCAAGTCACGACAATATCGGCCAGCGGGAGACGTCGAACGAGCCTATAGTCACTTGGAGTCTAGCCAGCTGTCGGAAAATAACGCGAATTTTGCATGTCTCTAGTTATACCCCTCCTTGGACGCAAACCTGTTCGGTGAACATTTTCGCCTGGAGTGTATGTACAACCAGTGTTTTTCCTTCGCGTATGCAACCATCTTAAGTAATTGCTTGTGATACAATATTTAATATCATTACTAAATGGAAATTTGTTGAAATGATGACGTTTGAACAATGCAAACATTCGTTACTTGCAAAACTTAATATGGATGAAGTGGTAGAATTGTTGTTCTGAGTCTTGTAACTACAATTTTTAAAGAAGTTCTTCAATAATTTTCCTTATTAAACGGATACGATTGTTGTCTGTCACTAAATGGAATAAAACAAAGATTAACTCGGTAATGAACTGTACCGATTATTTCGCAGTATTAGAGCACTAATATGAGAATATTTTGCTATGACTAATATTGCATACAAATAGTTTTAACTGTCAAACATCTGAAATTCTGTCTTGAAGTAAATACGACAAACCAAAAGAATATAAGAGCGAAAACGAAATAAAATTTGAACCTCGTCAATTTTAGAAATAATAAGGGAGCTAAATTAAACGCTTTTACCTTTCGGACAGTGGGAAATTTTCACAGAGAAAGATAAATGCGAGAGCCGTAAATTAAAATAATAAATTCTGATATTACAGCACAGCATCTAGCGCAAGAATAAGAAAGTCTGTGAATGCTATATCTTAAAGTGTTTCATTTTCTCCAGTCAACCTCCAACACCTTCATTCTGAAGTAACCTAAGGCACGCCATCAAGATATCCGTCATACGTCCTGCCAGACATTACAGAAGTAAGGTGAATTAAATTGAATCTTAGATTTTAGGTATTACTGAACTAGTATGTTTCCCTAATGATGGAGAACAACTGTCACAGTTCCACGACAAGTATTTTTTCAAACATTTCTATTTATAATTGAGCTTGTTAATAAGTGTCGAAACACTGCTGGCACTCTGGAATATGAAAACAAGAAGGTACCAGCATAACTACTATGCCTACATTCCTCAATGTGAGAATAAATTAAAACAAATATTTAAAATCTGTCACGCACCTTTTAAAAAAACGAAGCAATATATCGATTTTATTTTTGTGCTATCTTCGAACTTTGTGGACCTACAACAATAGACCTAGTTGTATCAATGCTTGGGTAGTAAAGTGAAAATATTGTTTCCTTTATATCGGTCCGGTAGTACTTGAAAAATAAAATATCAAAAATTATGTATTTACATTGTCAACAGTTCGTAATTGTATAATATTAATACCTAACAATACATGAAATCAGGAACTTTAAATTCACGTTACATTACTTACTAGTAAATACGTATCAAGTCAGTAGAAACGTAGGAAAATTATCTTAAGATATTTAATGTGATCAAATAAGTTCGCAGGGCAACCGTTTTGAAAAACTGAATATGGTATAAAGAAAGCACACAAACAGAAGTCGCTGTGTTAATTACAACATGTATACTTGGACGAAATTCTGATTATTGCTTGTTTAGATGTGTCATGATATAAAAAATGGATTTTCAAGGGCCGCCCCAATATAAATATGAACACGGCGTGGACTAAATGCATAAAAGTAAAGTTAACTTACTAAGTACTATACGAGTACTGAGTATAATTATATTCTGAATAATGATTCCTTAGATATCTCGTGTGATCAAAATACGTCTAAAATGCCACCATTTTGGAAATACGAAAAGGGCAAGAACAAAAAGAAATGTCAAGTTACTTTACTAAGTACTGTATACGTACAAAGTTTGAAGTAGTTCTGATAAATGGTTTCTTAGATATCTTGTCGTATCGATATTTTCAAATATTCTTCATTTGGATAATACGCATATGGTGTGACCAAAAAACTTCATAACCAAATAACCTTCTTAAGTACAATATTAGAACCAAGTTTTGTGGATTCTGAAAACAAATTTCCTCAAATAGTTAGTGTTTTCTAAAAATGTTTGAAAGTGTCAAATCAGCTTTCTAAGAAGTATAAATGAACCAAGTTTGACAAAAATTTTAAAATATTTCATCAAATGTTATATTAGGCAAACATATATAAATGGTTAGCATTTAGAATATATGGATACGTCATAAACTAAATAAATTTAAGGCATCACATAGCTAGGTACTTTATGCGTACCGAGTTTTATGAAATGTTGAAATATTGTTCTTTAGATATCCAGTAGGTATAATTTTTAAAAAATTGAAATAATTGACGTATATGCAGTAATAGGATGTAGAGATAAGAAAGTGTGTTCATCATATGTCTGAGTCACGGTCTAAGAGGAAGAGGTCTTGACACTGCGTATGCTCTCCAGTAAGAGAAAGTGACCCCTTCTTGTCGCCGAGCGCTAGTAGTAATTTGGTAGAAGATTTGTCTTGTTTACATCTCGCGTTTTAACATTTTTGCAATTATTTACATAAAATAATGTTAATAAGGTAAGCTGATATAGTATATACATGTTCCATGTCCATAAATGCATTGTCATGTGTGGAACTATTTATAAAAGTAGTCTGAAGAAATATATTGTGTATTATTGTTTTAGTGAACATATTCGAACAAAACTATATTTCGTGCCCGACAAAATTTTAGAATCGTTGAAATGTGCATCTACATGTACAAGATTGAAAAATTAAATATTATTGTTGTAAAAAAATTAGTTCGAATACAAAATTACGTTCCTTTTTTTTTTCTTCGATATAATACTCGCAATTACGGTAACAACTTCACATTTTAAGCTAAGCCAAATACAAAAACAAGACAAATCTTCTATACCAAATCACCACTAGAGCTTGGCGACAAGAAGGGAGTCACATTTTATTCATCAGTTTCAATACCTCTACCTTCATAGACCGTGGTCTGAGCGAAAAGATATTTATGTAGATTATGTTAGCATACGGTTTTAGCGAAAAAAAGTTTTACGACCAAGGAAGAGACGCGTGTAAGGTTGATAAGACATGGCTTCGTAGCCAGTTTGAAAAGTGAAATAACTTTGTAGGTAATTACATGTGTTGGTGCGGAAGATGAAAGTTTTCCGTCATCGTGGCAGGACAAACGCGTGAAATCGAAAGTGAAACGATTGCTTGAAAGGCGTACGAATCGATCAGCGGTATCGTGGAACAAACGCTTCCCGCGCAATTTATTCTGTGGGAACTTCGACACCGGGCAAGCATGCGACGCTAAGTATCCGAACAAACGGGAAATACGGTGAGGTAAGTGGGCTTTACCTCTCGTCGACAGCGAGGTCATTAGAGACGATGACAAACAACTTGGTACAATGGTGGCAGTGTAATACCAACACAACTCAAAATATGTTAGTATTGCACTGAAACGTAGCTTTTGTTGTTTGTACTCATGCAACATAAATACTAGAAATGTTAGTCTTGCACTAACAATTACTGTTACTTGGTAAAAATGTTCTTTTTTAATGTTTGGTAGTCTAAGTAGAGAAAACTAGCCTTTATTTCACCATACACATAACTTAAAAAAATTTGATATTTGAGTTATGTTGGTATTGTATTGGGGGTGCGTTATATATATATATATGTTATGTTGGTTTGTGTACGCTTCAAAAACTCAAAAAGTTCTGCACCGATCGAGCTGAAATTTTAGCATGATATAATTTATAATCCGCATCAAGGATTGTTTTTATCTAATTTGCGACCGCGGGAAAAAAAAAGCGAGGAAAACACTCAACACTCGTTGACAACCGCAATAGTAATGGCTGATAAATGCCGGGCAGCTGTTTTGCGGTGGAAGCCGCAGCCGGGCAGCTGTTTTATAGAGAAATAAAGATGAATTAAAAAAAGAAGTTCTGCAATTAAAGTACGCTTAGTGCAGTGGACTGGACAAATCTGTTTGTATTTGATGTTTTAAAGATAAACAGTGAATATAGTATAATATTGAATATAGTATCACCATCAATTAACACGTAACTAAAAGTTAGTTACTCTTTTCTATAGTACCTACACGCGGGCGAAGCCGCAAAGGGACAGCTAGTTTATATATATGTATATATATGTATATATATGTATATATATATGCACATGTTATAGTGAAGCCTACAACTAAGTTCGAAAAAATTCTAAAACATGGTTGCTCAGGTAGTTTGTGTGATCAGAAAGTCTTCCAACAGCACCATTTTCAAAAATGAGCGCGACATGAACAAAATATATAAAATTCAAATAATCTCCAATAGTACTACCCCTTTCCTGCTGAGGAAGAAGGCAGTAACTACAGAATACATAGAAATGGAATTTTTCGTATCGTTGGCTTCGTGTTGAAATTTTGTATCGTTTGACTGGATTCAGTTTCTTGGACGTACTCCATTGCAAATTGAACGACTGTCAAAGAAAACTAAACAAATAAAAGAAAACCATAATATAAGCAGAGTATGCTAGTTAGCAAGATACATACACAACAAGAATTTTTATTATCTGTTTGTTCCTTGTTTCTATTTGACCCGATTCCATTTTGGAATTTCTTGTTGTGTATGTATCTTGCTGACTAGCATACTCTGCTTAAATTATGGTTTTCTTTTATTTGTTTAGTTTTCTTTGACAGTCGTTCAATTTGCAATGGAGTACGTCTAAGAAACTGAATCCAGTCATGCACTCCCATTGCACAGTTCTTTCAAAGATCATATTTGCATTGTTTGCACACCAAAAAGACAGTAAAATAAATTGTAAGTAGGAGTTATACGGAGAAAACATTTGCTGTCTTTCTAGTTTTTCCAAATTAACAATGGCAGAAGGCAAAAAGTGTGGATTCCTTGCATAAAAAGCCATAACGGCAATGATAATGCTTTCTTACGTTTATTTTAAGTTGTTTTAAGTAAATAAAAAAATGTATTTTTTTTTTTCAGAAATGGATTTTAAGAACATCTTTGCACTATAATAACATATTTGCAAACCTATTCAGAATTGATAAATTAATGAAATTGAGACATATTTTTAACTTATTTTTTCTCAATTGTGATGTTCCTGTAGTTAACTACTTTCTTCCTAAGCAGGGCTGTATGAGTGTATTTAGTAACTTTGATTAAATTAGGTATAATTGTAGTTTTTTTAGAGACAAACACATGAACACACACAGGAAGTCCTTAGCATATTTTCCCTTCGGAAAGTAGGCTATAAACAGCTTTTTCAGACTGCTATGTGTCAAACTGTAGTAACAGGATAAAAACCAAACTACGATAGAGGCAAGCATTGGACTCAGGTGTACTGTTGAGTCGTGAGGTACGGACATGTTATATTAATGCCTAGCAAAACTGTCACTCGGTAAGTACAAACATATGAACATTCTCTCAACACAGTAGCGATATAACCTGAAGGAATATCTGCGAATGTGACAATGTTAAAGCGTATTCACAATGTCTGCAATAGTGCCACAGCGGCTTGCAAGGCAATTTCATTACGGCCACTCGCACCGAAAAATGCGTAATTTCATAACTGTACCAAACACTGTCCAACTCTTACAAGTTACAGTGATAGTAATTTCCCACAAATATTATATATATATATATATGTTGCGTAGTTTTTGTGCGAGTACATATCAAAGTAACGATTTGACTAATTTCGCTATTTACCCCCAAAGTAAAAAGTGTATAAACAATATTATAATAAAAATTATTTAAAGTGAAAATAAGTGTATTAATCTACAGACTAACACATTTGTTATTTAACGTAAAAATTATTATTAAAATATTCAGGTAATCATTGATAGGCAAGAAATTAGGTAAATTCGTGCATTTTTACGCAAAATTGCATAGGTTTCATTTTGTAGCTTAATACATTGACATTCACTGTAAATTATGTTATTCGTATAGTTTGTATTGATTTTACTTTGGCTAAGTAGCGAAAATAGTAAAATCGCTAATTCGGCTTGACCTTTTACGAAAACTATGTAATCGAAATGTATTTTACTTGTGGGAAATTACTATTAACGTAATGTGTAAGAGTTGGACAGTGTTGCAGTTGTAAAAGTGCTAGTTTTTTTGTACAGAGCAGTCTTCAAAATAATTGAGTGCAGTGACTCAGCTGAAAGGCAGTACATTAGTAATTTCACGGTGGCGATGTAGTGGTCCGATAACTTGCCTCCCACCGTGGCTATTCGGGCTAATGTACCATCTAGGCCGCTTCCGAGTTATGCACGTGCGAAACATGGCTGAAGTTGTCGTTGGCTGGTGAGTTTTCTCGGAGTGCTATATGATTCCCGCCCTGTATTCCGTCACTGCTCCACGCTCGCCTCATATCACATCTCACTGGTGCTTAGAATTTCGTTAAAGTAGGACATTGACGACTATAATCGATTGACTTAAATGATATAATGACTTTCGCATACGAATTCATTTAAAACGTTGTGCCATAATGAGGCGTAAAGCTTGAATATACCACTGACAGAAGCATTTCATGAATTTAGCTTGTGGGATTGCCTGCCTAAAGACCATTGACGATATACAACTATTGCAGTCCCTCTGTCTGGATCAATAAAACAATAGATACTTGTATTTAAATGGTCTCCCAGGGCGAATTCTACACAGAGAACACAAACACATCAACATACACTCACACATATATATATATATAAACCGAAAAAAAATATTTGTATTAATACAAATCAATCAACGTATGTTTCACCTTACGCGCTTATCTAATTCGCATAAATGTCGTAAAGATGTTCAAGAGGGAAGAAATTATAATTTTCAATATTTGTATGAAATAGTAATAGTTTTGTAGACGTTACTTGAGATTACATTATCCTCTTATAAAACGAATTATCTCGGCCAAATTTCCGGTAATAGTATTTTTCCAAAGTCAAAATTTGCGTGTTTTTTTTTTTCCCCGTTCTTGTAAGCCGCAAAAACCAACAAACATAATGAATTGGAAAAAATTCACTTTAGAACTATATGCCGCAGGCTACTTCTTTACCTATATACAAATTTATTACAAAATACTGTTTGCTGAAGTATTGCATTCTTTTTTTTTTTTTTTGCTATTTAATAATTTTTTTAATACAAAATTTTTTGTAATGTGATTGTAAATATGTCAAGTAATGGGTAGTTTCAGTGTGATCTCAATCTTTTCATTATGTGTATTGGTTTTATGTGACTTATAAGAACGAAAAACATACAAGTTTATGCTACATGTAGTTTAGTTCGTAAGAAACATATCTACTAACATACTGCTTATTATAAGTGTGATGGGCGGTTCTCTTTCAAGTTCATTGCGCAAGAAACACAGAGAATAATCTTTATAACCGGAGGAGTTACGTTCATTTGGAGGAGTAACAGATGTGTTACAATTGGTTTTTAAGTAAACATAATGCAATAATGACGTATACCTTAAATATACCCTTTTTAAAAAGTCTTAAATAACAATTAAAGTATACTTATTTTATATAATTGCAGAAGTTTCTAAGGCCTACACACGATAATAGAGTACCCATACAAAGATTAAATATATATATCGTTACCTGCACGACTTAAAAATACTTTCTAAATTTAACATATATTGAAATGTCTCACACAAGTATAAAATACTGCAAGAAAATAATGTTATCTTATAATACGAAATGCACACTAAATGATCGGCAAAATAAACATCGTCAAAGTTGAATCACTAAAGTGAAAATATTTTCCGTAAATGTAAGCAACTTTCTTTTATGCAAGAAACATGCCAATCTGTTGGAGAACTATTTTTGACAGTTACACAAACAATCGCAGACTGTGCTTTTAAGTGCCAGTTATGTTGACAAAACCATCCGTTTCAGCGTATCAGTGACCAAAGGTGATGGTGGTCCAAAGTGTGTCGTGTGTATTACATTATAAAATGTTGGTAAAAATCTAGGGTTCGTGGGAAGCCAGTATGAAAATTACAGAACAAGTTTTACCAACTTTATACTAAACGCAATGCTAGAATGTTTTGCGTGTTTTATATGGCATCGGAATTTAAAATACAAAATGTCAGCGTTAGAGATTGCCCAGAAATACGTTTACTCTGATAGTTATTGAAAATAGTTTTTCTCGGATTGTTAATTTTTAATGACTTTCGAAAACTTTTATTTGTCAGTAAATTCAGTTAGCCTTGATTTATGTTACAAATCATTGGTTCCCACAACATTATTCTTTCCTTAAGTGTTTGCCTAATACTATTTCCACCATTCCTACCATTGTGCATAAACAGTAGGCCTATTAATTAAGAGAAGTTAGTATTTTTTTAAAATATAAATTAGTCTCGACAGATATAGTACAGAATGGGTATGTGAAATAATTATGAGCATCTGTGTTAAAAAAAGAGACGTGGGAACCAGCTGTTTTAATGGAATGTTTGTAAATCTGCTTTATATATAGGTACGGCTAAAAGTTATTGCATAGCTGGGGTGATTCACGTTACTGTTTAAATATATTACTCCATAAAGAGTAATTTTCGGAAAAGATAGTCTTCTAGCCCTTCCTTGGGAACCCATGCATCTGATGTAGAAAATTACGGGAGGAGTTTACCGAAAATTTTAATTGTTTTAATACGTTTTTTTATTTCAACTTCATATAGTTCGTTTTGTAGAAATTCACTGTGTTCATTTGTTACTGAAATTATAATGTTTTACCTTTAATAGTTATTGTATGATGGCATGTCGAAGTTCAAATTTGCATTAAACGGTTTCACACTGGAAAGAAAAACGGAAATGAAATTACTCACACTGAAGAAAAGGCTATGGCAAAATATGTAAAAAATCGCACTTAATACTTTTCTGTAATTTTTAAAATTTTTTTTAAAATTGGCAATGTTTTATTTTTAATTATATTTTTTAATAGCCGAATGTATAGTACCCACACATTATTACATTCTTCTGGAGATAAAAAGTTGAAACAGCATTAATTTTTTAAGATGCAATTTTTTACTCGCCTTCTATGCTACATCTCCTGGAAGTAAGATAGCGCAAATAATGTTCGTCATAAATCACTACCGAAACTAATGAGAATATTTATTTTCCTTTTGTAACCGGGAGCTTCTCTTTGTGGCCAGGGAAGAAGTTAGGTAAGTTGTAAGGAATTGTGCCGTTGTTCCCTTAACGTCCCACGGTTCCGAAATACAGGGTCATCACTTACTTCAAAAGCAGGAGCGCTCGGTGCGACGAACCGCGGCTTTCTTTAGTAGACAACTGGGAAGCTCAGAGAATTACTGTAATGACAGAGATTTTCAAAAGCCACTTTCTCTGCGCTTATTAAATTCTTTTTATCTGTCAAATTTATAACCAAGAACTACATTATCCACAGTGGTCATAAACAAATTGACGCAAAAGATTATCCGTAGAACTTAAAAAATATATAGTTTCTCATATGTTCTTCAACAATCCGACATTAAATTATATACAATTAATCTTAAGAAAGTTAACAGAAAATCAATTACGAGAGTCTTTAAATTGTATTCAGTTTGTGATTGTGACAGAAATGTAAAGAAATAATCCGTAACTTCAACGGAAAATTTATTTTCCTTACTTAAATAACACAACTAATGCACTTTGCATTATATTTCACTACTCGACAGTTAAATACCATGAATACGTTAGAGAAAATCATCGCACAGTGAAACACATGCCCAAATTTCTGCGTATCTCGTAAGTAAACGTCCAATGGAATGTTCGATATACGTTAGAGAAATTACGTTCATCAACAATAGTCAGTGGTCTATTGGTTTACATACTAAACCATTAATGAGGCGTAAAATGATACGGATAATCATAAATTATGTTGTTTGTAATATCTACAATAACAATGAAACGTATTTAATTATGTACAAAATATTATTATATTTTAGAAATGTTCTAAAACACGTGTCACGTAAATTTACTGCAAACGTAAGCGACGAATTCGGCTTGTTTGTGTCACTAGTTTCCCTTACATAAAATAGACTTTTACAATTTTTTTTTGCAATTAAAAAACAGGGACAAAAAATTACACAGCGAAGACAACTAATGAGACGGTGACAGTAGAAAGTACAACACAAAGAAGATGATATAGACCCAAGACTAAACGTCAAAACGATCACGTCACACAAAAACATAGTAGTTTTTTTAGACGATTTTATATGGAAGTTTGTGGTTAAGAATTACGAAAAGGAAATATTGTCGTGTTAAGACTAGCATGTTATTCGTTGTCGTATGTACTCAAGCCTTGTCTATTCGTTCACTATATGATGTTCCAATGAGCAGTAACAACCAATTTCGGGGTTTTAATATGCATAGGACAATGCATTCTATCATGTAGGTCACCAAAATCATGAATTTTTCCATTATCTGTCCTAACGTAGCCACAAAAAAAAAAACAATTGTGAATACCAGGAATTAATTTCTATCGTTATTGTTTTGTGTCCAAGAAATTCTTAACTGTAGGCGATTCTTCTTATGTGTATATAAGAAAGAAGGTCGCAAGGAAGGCAAGGTTATGCTGGGAATAACGACCTTGCTGTTCAGAACGCTAAACTTTCCCTTCATACATTTGAAATAAATTTGTGTCCAAGAACTTTAATTCCACGTGCCTACAAGATGTATTTTCAGCTGGTTTTCCTTCCTGAAATCTGTCAAGACGGACATAAGTTATGAACTAGTACGCTAATTTTCCCTCGATAACTCGCATTTATAAGACTTCAAAGCCGACTCTACACTATGCATAATTCCACAGAAATGTTTCACGCCTGACTATCAATGAGTTAGTGACCTTAGACATACATTAAAGCATAAGTAAACCAGCCGTATCTTTATAATATGAGCCCTACTACGGAGACGGAGGATGTCGAGTAGATTTTTGTAGCCGATGAGTTTAAGTGCAAGAATGCATGTAGAGTAAACCACGAGTTTATATGAACTAACTTTAACACGAATCACTCAAGTTAGTGAACACACACGAAGTTTATACATAAAACAACGATAAGTAAATAACGCTGTGCTAAAGCTGCTGGTAAAACTACTTTACGATTATGTTCACTATGCCTTAGTTATCAGAGATGTTTATGGTCACAGTTTCGAAAAGTTGTTACTAATATTCTTGTAAGTAGAGGTGTAAGTATAGAAAAACGTTTTTAACTTACACTATTACTGTATAATGCCGTCGCGTAAGACATACTATTAAATATATACCGTAAACAGCCCGAGAGTAGTAGCTGCAGACGAACAATTAAATAGTTACCGTAAACAGCCCGAGAGTGGCTGCAGACTAAGATTATCATAGCGCGTTTTCAATCCAGTACAGCTTACTGCAGAAGCACATACGTGACATCATACGATGGTGATGATGATAATACTTCTTCTGTGTATAGAGAAATAACACGTAGGAATTGATGTGTGAGTACGGCATCGATGAATCGACATCTAGCTAGTATGTGGCTATAAATAGTCGGGATTAAAAATAAATAGGAAGTCTGGATGTCGCAGAGCTCATTTGGCAGCTGTCAGAGAAGAAATATCGCTTATTTAAATCCGACGAACTGTTGTACATAGTGCGGCGCAGCAGTAATATTATCAGGGTCGACTTAACATAAGGGGCAAATTGGGCAAATGCCCATGAGCGCTGTTGAATTCATGCACTTTTTAAGATTAATCTTATATTAAACTGAAATTTAAAAAGTTACTATTTAAAAAAAATCGTTTTTCTGCAGATGTATGGTTACGTAATTTGTTTAGTAAGGAGTGTCTCAGTGGTTACAAATTCTTCTTTGGTTTGATGAGTAAAGTCAAATATTTATGTTTTAATTATTTTTTCACTTAACATGGAAGTGTTTAATCTTGTGTGTGCCCCATGTAAATTTTGTTTAAAACAATATATTAGTTAAATAGGATAGTACGAAAGAGAAAAGGGGACGCTAGCCAATATTTTCCTATGAGCGAATTTAATCTTAAGGCGACTATGAGTACTATATGTGTAATTTTTGTTTTTATTAGGCTGTGTGACAAATGTACAGCGAGGTAATTAGAGACGATTACACACAACGTTCCTCAAGGACTGAAATTGGGAGAGGAATCGGCCATGACCTATAAGGAACTGTCGTATCATTCGTCAGGAGTGATTTCGGGAAACCATGGAAAACATAAATCAGGATGACCAGAACTTGGAATCGAAGCCGAATCTTCCCGAATGTGTATCAGTTGCGTCTTCCCGCTCGGTACATAAATGTGTATATATGTGTGTGTATATGTAAGTACATAAATGTGTATATAACAAGAGTAATAATTAGGCTTAAGTATCCCAAAACAACTACGCTCAGCAGATAAACTTTTTTTTTTTATAAAACATTGCACATCTATTCAGGAGGACGGAAGTTTGACTTCGTGTACGGCAATCCATATTCCAGTTTCTCGCGTTTATCTGGAAACACTTCAGGTGAATTCTGAGATGGTTCCTCTATACAGGTTCCTTCCCCGTTTCTTGTCTGTCTCTATGAAACACAAGTCCTGTCGGTAATTACCTACATATATCTTATGACCAGACTTGACGATAGAGCCGAGATTTGGTTACATGATAGTTACCATCTGTAAGACTACGGAGGCGTCCCAATTCTTCTTACTGCTTTGGCGAGGTCACATCATCAGAGGAGCCTTCTATATTGACGCAGATTTTTCCAAGTAGACAGACGCGCCCACGTTTCTGCTCGTTTCTATGGCAAGAACCGCTATTACGGACTCCGAGGAAACCAATAATAACAGCCTCCACCAGTGCCCATTCCTTTACGTTCCTTCATCCAACTAATGCAAACGAAGGTAACGAGAGGGCTGGTACGAAACTCGCACGTGACTACATGTCACTAGCACTGATAAAAAAAATAAAAATTTTTAAAAAAGGTACGTGTAACTACTCAAAACACCCTAATAGAAACAATTGAGGGGACCGGGACTCAGGCTCCCATAGTGAGTTCAGCAAAAATAACACACCTAAACACTTAGGAAATGCCATACCACGAACCAAGCCAGTATAGATTTTGCGTAGTTCATGATACGTAGAAAAGTTTTCTAGTAACGGTTGCACTTTCGTGATTAAATATGTTTTAAATCTTCGTATAAAAAGCGATTTGCAAACATCATGCGCGAAAATTTAATTAAAAAATACTCTCAAATCTATGAAATGTAAACGATCTATAGAAGCGAACACTACAGTGTCTGCTCGTTGTTACAAATGAATCATAAGAATTAAAAATTCTTTTGGAAAGATTGGAGCTATGAGAGAAATTTACTGAATGCGAGAAGTTGAGGTTTGATTTTTATTATAAGAATTATTTGTGTGCGTAACTTCATATTAAGTAAAAAAGCGAAACTTAACATTCCAAAACCCTTCTATCAACAACAATCGAACAACCAGACTACTTATTACGATGTAAGCCTGCTGTAAAAATTACCGTACACTTGTGTGTAACTTATCAAAAAATTTCACTTTAAAAAGAGGGACTAAACAAAAATTAATACCAAACTTTCATTGGAAATTGTGGTACACTTTTTATTACACGTAGACCAAAATCATGTTAAATTGTTGAAATTATATGTAAACTTTAGTTTTCAAATAACAGATTTCGATATACTGATTAAATAGTGAAATATACTTACTAATTAAATCTGTTGCTCACAATGTGTTTTTTTTTTACTTTCTTATCAATGAACATTGAAAAAACAACAGATTCATCAGTGAAAAACCCTGCAACTTTTTGAAACTATGAAAATTTCGCTGATTAAAATTTAGTCTGGAACTTGTCTCGAGAAATTTGTAGACTATAGTTGAGAAATAAAACAATCATATATGTTTCTTTTCTGATATAATAGGGCCAAAGGGATATTATTATAAAATGTCATTATTATATATTAATGTGAACTCCTTGTTTAAACACAAGAGCAAGAGATTGTCAGAACTATATCTTAGAACAGCGACGTCTGTTGATAAATGAGTTTCATAAGTCAAAACAACTGTTGTTTAAAGGTTGGTTTAACTAGCAAATTAGTCATTTCACAATACGTTAATTTCAATAAATATTAATTATCTCTTTATATTATAATAGTATATTTCGTTTCTATACTGCCATAGCTCGCAATGGTTATTTGATACACCAAATGGTTCTGGGCGGAGCTGTTGTGCTACAATTGTTTGATAATTCGGCCCGAACCCGAGCAGGCAAATGGTTGTTTCCAACGGGCCATTGAGACGGCCATAGTAACAATAAAAATAACAATAAACCAAGTCGTTTCAGGTCCCCGATATCACCCGCCCACCAACCCTTGCACAGTCGTAAAAACTTCCCTAGTGGATCGTTACTTGCTTTCATCAGCGACTGCCGCGTCCCGTCCTAGCCAAAAACTGTTTTCTCTCTCTCTCTCACACTCTCTTCCGCACTATTTTCTATAATTCTCACGTGGAGATGAATGGTTACATGCGCCACGCTACTCTCACGTCAGGTATGTTGCCAGTTTGTTTAATTAAAATTTTCAACTATGCAGGCTTTTATGAAACAGCAAAAATTTCTCATCGGCGCAATATTATTGTCCTAGTCCATTTTGGCATGTACATATTTTCAAAATATTCAAATTACGTATCATACTTAATAACGAGGAAATCGCGGTTTATGTATGAATGTGTGTGTGCATGTGTGTGTGATACATATGGAAAGTCCGTGGCATTCGTTTTTTTTTTCCTCGAATGGATGAATTAATATTAAACTTCTCCTGGGAATACACAATTAGTTTAATTTTATCAATTTGATGCTAAATATTCTAAAGAAAATGTTCAGGTATTATTTATGTTACCCGCAAACGACTAACAATGGGCTACATATTTTTTTCTCTTAAAAATACATAGTACGATTAGGGTAAGTTATAAATAAATTTCCACGTTTTAACTCCTGCGTAGTGCTGTAGATTTCACTTAGTACAAGCGTCTAATTTCCCAGCGCGGGGTTTTGAAAATTTTGAAGGTAGTTTACCTGGAGTCGAGCACACATCCTAAAGAACCTGTTACACAATGCAAGATACATGTCAAACTTATGCGAGTTGCGGATCTCGTACATAATTCCGTATAAAAATATATCGTGCAAGTGGATTTCGTATTAGATAAGGAGATCGTGTCTTTTACACTGCAGTGCACTGTAAGTCCCACGCAAAGACTTGATTGGCCAATCAATTACGCTTTCAATACCAACAGTCGACCATACAGATGACAATAAAACAATGTGTTAGTTATGCGCAGAGCAGAGATAAGGCAAAAGTACAGCTAGAGCGTTACGTTGTTCTGGCAATTAGGGTGTGAGGGTTTGAGATGGAAGTGGGAATATACGAATCGCCGTACTGATGCGTGAGAAATGTTTATTACCGTAGTAGTATGCATTTAATGGCTGAAGATTGTCCAACCACTTCCTTATTTTTCTCATCGTGCCTCAAGGGTTAGGCATGCCAGTTTAAATGCATGGGATTTATCTAAGCCACCTATGTTGTGCAAGACAACACGGCGTTGCCCGTTTCGTTGGTTTACTACAATGCTGCAAGTTCAGATTTAGGCTCGGTTTACCTCAGTTTTCAACGTCTTTATTTATTTTTATATTTGTAACAAATATTTTTTCTCATTTTAGACATAAATTGTGATTAAATCTTCCTCTTAGGAAATTTTTTCTCTCATAGTTTTTGTGTAGTGAGTCGTAAACGTCAAAATTTGCACTTTACGGTTTTAAGTACGCCACTGAAACCAACTGGCATACCAAAGCGAAAAAATTCATAGGGCATAACAATGTTATAGGCTATGATTTGACATATATAATAACAAAAAATTAAATATTTTTGTATATTTAAAAATGTAAAAATATTTTATTTTGATTTCAAAATTCAGCATTTTTTTACTAAATACAAAAACATAATAATAATCATAATCACAGACGATGTAGCGGAGCTGCATATGTGCACATGAAGCATTGAAGCCAAATGTTGTAAAAATCTTTTCGCCATAAAATCGTGGCTCTAGGTATTACTTTCCGATTATTTGTCTAATATGCCTCGCACACCAAAACAAAAATATTACAATCCTGTTTCTGTTGTGCCTGATCACGGTCTAAGAGGTCATAGACCGTGTGGCTGATATAAACACACAAAAACAAATACGGCTTCACTTCTCATTGCTATTTTCTACTGAATGACAAACTATAGTGAGGGCATTCCTCTCACTCTTCTTTTAAAGAAAGAAGTCTTGTCGGGTTTTGCAACTCGTAATCTATATCTTCTAAAACGTGTTGTTGATAGCTTGCTCGTTGCAGTAACGCTTTAGAGACGTGTACAGCATCATCTATTTTATATTAAGCATTCAACAGTTGCATGATTTGCTGTCAGCAGTTGGTAAACTAAAGTAAACAAATATGTGTGTGTAGTCTTGAGCAATATGTAGTCAGAGTGAAAAAAAAATACTGACTCAGTGATATTTTAGCTCAACTCTACAATCTGAGATCAAAGTGCTCTTTGTACTTCTTCGTGAGTGGAAGGATATCATCAGTGATGTGGAATTTTTTTTCGAAGATTTGAATTTTACTTTAATACTTGATAGGTCCCGTCATCAGTGGCATAAGTACTGCATTTTGACACGTATTTTTCAATATAATTCAAGATGACCGATCGTGTTGTTGCGTTAATGTAGAAAATAGTTTCAGGTCGTCCACAACAACCCGTCCCTGCATCATATGGTTAGGTTATGGGTAAATGTAAAAGTCCTAAATACCGGTACACGTTATTGGTAAATGCAAGATACTTGAAACGCTTTGTGCGAAATTTGTAGTGTCGAAAATGCAAAAAATAATATTTCTTCGGGTACAGCACAATTCGCAATACTACAACGCGTTGTATTTGCACTTGGCGTAGAGACCGAAATATTTATAACTAGAACGAGTTGCGCACATTACGACATACCTACGTGTTGCGGTTAAATCTGTCGGTGGGCCAATTCGGGGATTACGAGTAACATGTACTGTTCCAGTTCGGGCCAGCTTTATTTCGGCACGTAGGATTATCCCTCCGTTGTTTTCTCTCGTCATAGGCCTACTTGACGAAACCTCGCTAAGCGTCACGCCGCACTCTTGTGAAAACCACTTAAGCCTAGAGACTTTTAACTACTTGTCGCGGCTCCTGCAACTTCACACCTTGTCGTCTGGAGTATCGAAGATTTAAGGATAAGTGACACAACATGCGCTTAACAGAACTGTTGCTAACACATATTTTTTATTTTAGAAATTTGATTGATTTTTTGTTTAGTTAAATGTATTGCATCCTTATCACAGCATAGCAATGTAAACGAATGTCATTAATATTGCTAATAAATGAAACCTATTTTCGCTCAGCGTTATTTATTTGTCGTCTTTTATTGCTTAGTTTTAAAAATGCCGTTGCACAGAATCACAGTGTGAGACAGAAAACTGTTATGTTCGGTAAAGTCTTAAAAATTGGACCACTTTCGAGTTGTTATGAGAACTCCTGGGTTGTTCGTTTAATTATTGAAACTCTGAGATTTCCCGATGTTTGGTAATTAAATAATAGTTTCGACAAATAGTTTAGCTTTGTTTTATAAAAATAATATGTATACATATACTAGTGAACTGAAAATAAACTGCAACTGTTATTAAATTAAAAAAATATTGTTAGTGCTATAGGCATAAAATTCAGTAGAATGAAACTAATTTCACCAAAAATGTTCCTCATTTATCATTCGATCGAAATACGCATCTGACGATCAGTGTTCATATTTTCTCGTCCTTCACTTCATGAATCTGTATCTCAGGCTCTTTACTTAGGCTATAAGTAGGGCCCGGAAAGTTTTGGCGAAAAGATTTTTGCCCCACTTAGTTTCAGTGCCTTACATGGGCACCTGCAACTCTGTTATGTGGTTAGTGATTGGATGCCTTAACATACAACGTCTGGAGGTTAAACCCGCAAATCACAGATGTGTTGTGTCACAATTATCCATGTACTGATTGGCACAGTCAAGTGAGTATTAACTCTGCACAAAAACACTTTGCCAATAATCATGAAGTTGAGCTGCAGGTGTGCACGTAAGACTCTGAAACAAAGTGGTGCAAAATTCTTTTCGCGAAAACTACCGGGTCCTAGCTATAAGTGTTCGTAAGATAACTCGTATCGTCATCAGAAGAAAACTACTGCAATAATCAATGCCAAGTTAATGAAAGTGGGGTATTGATGATAAATTTTATTTTAATTAGTGTCTCGTGTCGCTAATTTTTGAAGTTTTGTTTAAAAATTTTCAGTATCGTATTCCGTGATATGTGAAACAATGCGGCTTAGTTGTTAGTTACCGTGTTTACCAGGATTATCAATCGCGCTTTTGTTGTTCGAAGTTAACAATTCAACTTTTATTATTTCTTTTTTGCGATTGGCCTAGTAGCCGTTATTAGTAGTACAATGCAAAAAGCAAATTCCTTTGTTTCCTTACACAGAATTTGTGAAAAGGGTGAGAGTTCTTGAGTAATTTATCTTTAAATGTATTCTTCCTATGTACACCATGCAGTTCGTGGGAAAAAGACATATTCAAAAATATAACTCAAAATATATATTGTCATTTCGTAACCTAAATGTTTTCTACTGTAAACCCCAAGTAAGTAAATATTAAATTAATTTAAAAAATGTTATCTTGAGAGAGAGAAAAATTAGGCCAAAATTCTAATTTGCATTGGCTCTGGTTCAGTTAATGGACTCAGTACGATAGACAGAAACGCACTAGTTGCCACAAAGCGTGACAGGTATATGCACAATACAAATATGAGGTTTTATAAATACGCTATAAAATACTTTGTCTAAAATTATGCCAAATATTGGCATAAACTGTAACCAGGAGCGTATTCATAGTATACCTGCATACATGATATCTGTGTTTTAAAATGTTTGAATTTTAGCCTGTTGATAACGAAAGAAAATCCACAGATACTGAAGTGATCGCGATAAATACAAAGATAGTCATTGTTATACATTTAGGCTGCGGCTGTGGTAATGCAATGAAGCTCACGCTTTGAATTTTGTGCAGTCAGAATGCAACGAGCACGCTCTGGGCCTAGGAGAGCAATATAACAACTGAAAAGGCGACTCTAGTATATGTCTAATGATTTGTATATCGATAGGTACAGGAACATTTCGCGAATTCAGTTAACTTCAAGTTAAAATCGATTGTCCTATGCATACTTAAGCATCGATCATTTGTCAACTATTTGCTACTCACTAGAACAGCAGACTATGTACGAATAGAATAAAACCGATAAATTTAGTCACCTGGCGTTAAAACGTAGTCAACACTGAAATATAAGTATTGTTTTAGTTATCACACTTCAGTTAAATAAGGAACAACGGTCGAGATTGGTTGTCAGTCTTATCTGAATCTTTTCCTTCACTTTTTGTTTTGTAAAAGAGGAAAGAGATTCTCTCCTTTACAGAACATTTTGTAACTTCTGCGGAAACGATTGTTGTGAGAACAATCCCAGATAGTACCGAAAACCAAAATGGATTGCTGTCCCTGTTTTAACATAATTCTGCTAAAACAATACTTTTATTCGGTGAGTCTTTCCCTAGACAATTTCCCTCAACCACCTCACTTATCCGTGAAATTCCTAGCCCACGTTTTCAAACACCCGCTGTCGAGCATGGCTATAATATCTCTGAAATCTCGTCACCATGAATATTTTCACGTCTCCGTTTTAATTTTGGGGTTCTTGGTGCCTGTTCATGCGCGCTTTACTAGCGCCATATTTCTTGCAGGGGATTGTGGCGCCCCTGCTGCTGGTGTTGAAACTTGCGCTCATCCGAGGTGATGGTGCGGTGATGTAAAACACTTCGCTACCCCTTTATTGTGTGCGGCTTTGCATTGAGGCTGGCATCCCCCCCCCCCACTTACCCCTCCTCCGACACTTTGTCGTGTAATAAATGGATGGTCCCCAAAGGCCCATGCATCCTCTTTGCATACAAAGCCGGCAGGTGCGACTAAATACACACACACGTGTGACTGTAAAGTGCTACGAAAAACGGGATGGAAGAGAACGCCAACATTTCAACCCAGCTAATATGCAAGGCCTGTCTAATGCACGGAGCTTGTAGCGTTCCATCGTGTCGTAGTTTGGCGATGTTAGCCAATAAATCTATTCAAGCCGAATGTACTGTAGAAAAACTAGAATTAGCACCTTCATGTTTGTCTCACTCTCTAATATCTCATTGAGTCATCGTTGTTTAAATATTATTGCAGTCTAGCAACTAACACATAAAGAGCGAAATTCCACGTACAATATTACACATAAGTACACTTAAAATTGCTTATGTTATCCCAAAAACCGTACTAGTACCTTAAATGTATTGATAAACCTTGAAACATTGCAACGGTATTACTCACGTAAACATACAATTCGTGAAATCATAAAAAATAAAACATTTTTAACAGATTTCGGTGCCTTTCGGCAGCATATCCTTCAGGATCGCGGTGGCCGAGTGGTCAGCTTGCCTCTCAAGGCGATCCGGATTCAATCCATGGCGCGGTCGGACTTCGAATTTTCGCATGAGGGAATCGAACGATGACGCTAGTTGGTGGGTTTTCTTAGGGATCTCCCGTTTTCTCGGTCATTCTCATTCCGGCACGTCTCCATTTTAAGACCTCATCTGATTTCATCCTCCGGGACAAATAGATGCCGAAAGGCGCCAACTGGTAAAATCTGCACTTCGGACTATGATACCTTGGCATTCGGGTAACCTCCCCGTACGATGTGTATTGTAACATGTCCCCGCTAATGTCTTTCACAACTTTAGGTGTCGTCAGCATGCAGCTCTTGATGCCACTTCCAGCACCTACTATATAGGTAAATGGCTGTCACACTGAACTGTCTTTCTTCGTAGGCGGGATTTTTGGGAGGCAATGGAGGCCATTGCCACCCAAACATTTTTGATAAAAAACAAAAATTTAACCCTCCCATTTAGCTATACTACCTTTCACAATAACTTGGCTGAAAACTGCTTAAAGAGCACCATTTTGCACCTAGAAATCCAAATTTTCCTGGAGGAAACATTCCAGATCCTCCCGCTTTACTGACTGGATTGGTGTTACTTGATTTGCCACTCCACCCAAAATGGTGAACTCCCGCCCATGTTTCTTCATTCCCTTGATCCTTGGTCAACATACATTACCCACGGAGTCACGTGTAAAGCACTGGACCTGTATACAATTTGTATTTACGTTGTTCCAGGGGATTTCCAAAAATAAGTTGGGTGAATGCATATCGAAGCTCTGTCATATTACAAAAGCTGCGGGAGGAAGATAGTGCTGTTTGCTGACGTTTCAGAAGCTAGCATGTAGTCAACTAATGCAAGGTGCACTATCTGGTAGACTGCTGATTTAATGGTTGCACTTATAAAACAGGTCTTTGTCACAACACAGATTTTGTTGTGGCAATTAACAGTATTATATTAATGTAAACCTGTAACTATGCCACAAAGAAATTTTTTAACATAGTGATGCAAACAAGTGTATATAATATACGTGTTATGTAAGAAGTCTTTAAATATGGAGGCCTTGAAAACGTTTTACCCTTAATGTAATGAACACGCTTACTAGTCTGAAATAAATTGTTCTTTGATGTAAGGAAAATACTTTTACTATGATGCGTACGGAGAAAGACGTGCGGGAATTTACAGAAATTATTAATGACAATGGAACACTTTTCTAAAGTCTAATACTCTGTCATGATTAAATGTTGAAATTATTATTAATTAGATAAATAATTATTTTTCGTGGATGCTAGTCATATTGGTATTGAAGTAGATACATTAATCAAGCAACATTCATAACTAATTATTGTGTTAAATTTTTGCTTGTACTTTTTATTTGACTTGCAGGGCTACGTTCTTATCAATATAAAACTGCCAGTACCTGAGTTCAGAAGTTTAACATTTTAGTAAACGATACGTTACCAACCTTAAAAAAAGGTGATAGTAAAAAGGGATCTTAAAACATTGAATGATAAAGAAAGCTCTTTCCTTGTGGTGCTTCTCCTTGCAGCTACTCTTCTCTTTGAGATGAGAAGATGAATAGGCAGTATGTATGGACGTCTTTGAAACGTAACAGTCGAGACACTGATGTGACTTCGTAAAAGCCACCAGCACATATTTCAGAAATTTCGTAAACCTTATCTTAACAAATACAAGTCCTACTGTACGGTACAATAATGCTGCAGTAAGGGTTATTATAAACTATACTAAAAAACTGATAATTTTTATTGCTAACACTCCACGCTTACAAGCAAAAGGAATGCAGTGCAGGCCATGTATGTGCTTCTCTCTTCGTCTTTTCGATTCTAATTCATGTCATTATTTTACACTAGGCCTATGTTCTCATAAAATCTGTCCTCGCCACAGAGTTTGCCTTCGAGTCATAGGGCCTATCACCCGGTGAACCTTTACCCGAGACCCTCATCATGGGTCATACATAAGAATCGTTTTTCAAGGTCGAAGTTCTTCAGTTCTCCTGCCGATTTCAGTTGCAATGTTATTCCAGATCTTGAGTTTGTGGCGAAAATATTTTTTCACCATTTTGTTTCAGTGCCTAATGTGCACACTTGAAACTCTATTTTAACTTTCTCTTGTCTTCGGATTCTACTTGCAAATTACAGACGTATGCTGTCACAATAACGTTACTATAAATGATGCAGTTAAATGAGCGACGTGTCTGAACAAATGTATGACATTAGCCGTGAAGATAAGCTGATAATTTGCACGTAAGACATTGAAACGAAATGTTGCAAATCTCTGGTCGTGACAAACTCGTGGTTCTTTGTAATCACATTGGTCTTCATGAGTTGGAGACTTTCGAGATCTAGATGCTGTTTGAGCAATTCCTTTACATCTTGTATCCAAATACAGCCGGAATGACATTTGTAACACAAACCGTACGCTATTGAGGGGATTGGCCCGAGCCCCCCCCCCCCCCAAACATCCCGAAATGTTTGAACGTACATTGGATAGATTACTGAAATGGGGACAGACATCCCTTAACTTACGGTAATTGTCTAAATATCACCATTTGCACATTAAAATCTAAATTTTCCTGGGGGAAGGTTCCCGGACCCAACACTGTATGGAGGTTGTTGGGGAAAGTACTGGTATTGTTTTATAACGTTCTTAAATTCCGGACAACCTAATCTTTTTCATTGGTGTGTTATAAAGCCTTTGTTACTGTAGTTCAATGGCACATATAACGTAACCTAGTAATAGAACATATAAAACAAAAATTTCAACTTTATGACATTTTCTTGTGAGGTTTGGTCCTCTTCCAATAAAATGTTCTGTGTGTGGTCCTGGTTGTGAAAGGCACGGGGGTAGCATAATGTCTGAATGAAGGCGAGGGGAGTGAAGCCAAGAGGGGGAGAGGTACATACCAAATTTTCCAGCCGCCATACTGATTTAACCTCAAAAGTTCACATCAGACTGGTATTTTTTATGGTAAATTAATGTATTATGCTCTTTAAATTGATGTTTTAGGTTGAAAACTCTATATTTTAGCCCTGTTTACACACATCCTAACTAAAATTTTCTCAAAATTTTAATTTGTCGGCCATATTGGTACCAACTACGTCAAGCGTTTGTTTGGTTACAATTCCCGGCGACATGCTCCATCTGGACCCTTCTGACATCTTTGGTTAAAGGTCTTTAAGTGGGTTGCGTGTTGTTCTATCCATGGAGGTAACAATTGTGGCGTAGTTGAAGCTGTTTTTTTAGACGTCCCATTATGGCGCTGAAACATATTGAGATTATAGCACTGGTTTATATTCGTCTTTAAGTAATGAAAACATATAAGATGTCAATACTAATAGGCTACGTAACTAATAACATTGATCAATTTTCTTGGATCAGGGGCTTGATTACGAAGTTATCACATTGTGATGGGTTAACGAACAGGAGGTCGCCATGATGTGACGCCCAAAAAGAAGGCTTCACCGATATCCTATACATTCCTGTAGAGAGGCCATCCCTGGTTGTTTCAGTGCCCGTGCGAAGACCGGCGACGAGCAGCGCAGCGACGACCACGGCTGACGGCCGGCCAGTCCTCGCGGCGTGGTGGCTACCCCTCGCTCTGGCTGCCCGCCGCTTGCCACACCCCTAGTGCTGGGGCTCGGGGCGGTGCCCACCCCTGCTCTGCACAGGCATCATCGCCTAGTTGTCTGTCAACTACAGTGCTCCTGGTGTGCGCTCGGCGCCTCTGGGCGGGCGCGACCACGCGTCGGCCAGACGAGACTCTCTCTTCCTCCCTCTTTGTCTCTTCCCGCCTTCTCACCATCAACCTTCCCTCCCCACTATGCGGTCAACTCGGACACGGTCAGCCCCTCTCATTAGACAATTCCTATTACTTTCTTAATTGCAATTAGGCGTTTAACAACAGTAACAAAAAAAAAATATGATGTCTAAAAACTTATCAATATGTAACATATTCAGCAGTTAGATTAACGTTCCATTAATTCATCCAAAAGAAAAGTTATGACACCTTATATAAAAATTCTAAATTGCGACGTTTTCTTCCGCTCTAAATTCGGCATCACTTGCATGAATGAACTATTTTATTTCTCAAATTCTGCGAAGAAAAAAATTAAATTTGCGATAAGAATGGTTATTCTGTTCATCTCCCGCTATAGTGGTAGCACAGCAGTTGAACTCTTAATTTATTTTCAGGTAACAATCAGTCCAGTAATTTGTATGTATAATTTGCTGGAACAATTGAAGCTTAATTATACAGCAACATTTTCAGTCGGCATGCTTGTTATCTAACCCAAGACAAATGAAATTTCCGCTATAATCGCACATTGCAAATTGCAATTCACAGATTTTCAAAATAGCGTAAAAACGGAAAATCAAATTACCCAAATTGTCAACTGATCACGAGCGTTAATATGACCGTTTCTTAGATATATTGGTTTAAACTCGTTTACTTGCAACTCAGTTTTATGATTACGTTCTGACGTGCAGAGCCTATCATGATATGAGGAAGTACTAATTTATTTAGCGTAATTGTGTTTTTGTCGTAGATATTTTCTGATATGAAAATTAATTCGGTAAATAATTATTTTGCCATCCGTCACGATCACAAGGATCATATTATAAATGTCAAACATATTTGAACTTAAAATAATTGTAAAAACATTTCATGTACCTTACTTGACCCTGTATTATAAATAAGTATTATGAAAGTTATGTAATGAACCAACAAAACTAATTCCATGATTTGAAGGAAATTACCTCCGTGATTGTTTCATTGCTGTTCCGAGTGTACCTGACGTATTTATGAAGGTTTGGGTGCATATGGTACTTGAGTTGTAAGTATGAATTCTCGTCGACAAATATATTTTTATGGAAGGGACCAGTGGACCAGAGAATCAAAAACAGGAAGGAAGGCAACCACGGCAAATACGAGTTAAGGGACACTCACACCTGGAGAGATAACGGGAAAATCCTCGATTAGAAACTACATCTTCTCAAATAGAAACATTAAAATAAAACGTCAATGTGAAACAGTTACATTGTCCGTTCGAGAAGTGACTCGAACGATGTAAACCCGAGTTTGAAAAGTCCACTCGCTCAACTCTAGGCATCGCGGCTTGCTGGTTTTACCAGACGATAGACTTGAAAA
Source organism: Medauroidea extradentata (assembly GCA_003012365.1). Classification (NCBI taxonomy): domain Eukaryota; kingdom Metazoa; phylum Arthropoda; class Insecta; order Phasmatodea; family Phasmatidae; genus Medauroidea; species Medauroidea extradentata. The sequence goes on along the minus strand of PNEQ01038830.1, from coordinate 31,747 downwards.
AGCGCATAAAAATGTTAACACTAGATATAACATGAGTGTAGCTGCACAAAAAAAGTTATTTATAATATAAACGCGATACGTTCTAAACGAATGTTGTGTATCTGTTAGAAAATCAGAATTTAGCTACTGGTTACCGTATTTTTATAATGCAGCAAAGTTTGTTTGGCCATAAAATACTTGATAAATACTATCTGTGTATTTCAGTTTCAGCTTGTTAACGTGCACGAAATATATAGACGTGAATTCTCATAATTTGATACAAAGCGTAAGTTTGCTTCGCTACGCGATGAAATGTTTACATTAGGGTATCTCGTCAAATAGCGGTTTGAAAAGAAAGGTCATTATCTTAAACGCAGAAACTGAAGAAATGTTTATTGCTTAGATTTTCAGATAAGCTTGAACATTCGAAAGGGCATTGCCACTAAACACCTCTGAATACTAAGTAATTATGAAGTTTATAAAAGCTAACAATATGTCATGTAAAGTTCTACGTACGACACAACTTGTTATGATCAAAATAAATATGAAAAGAGTGCATTACGCATATGAAAATCAAAACTCTTAGCCAACCGGAAACGTAGGTTATGCCTTAGTAAATTATGATTATTATTCTGCAGGGTTATTACAACAGTGATAATAAAAAAATTATGGAATGGAGTTAAACCAGAAAGCTCTGAACAAACAGAAGTAGGGGCGTTAATAATCATAGTTTCTTTACGACCACAACTTTTAAATAGAAATATATATGTAATAAATGAATTTAACGTGAAAACAGACACTTCTGTAATCGACTGACACACAAATGGCTACGACCGCAACACTATGCAATAAATGAATTTAGTCGCGAAGTACATTTTTTTATTCTCTTTTTATGAGTTTAGAAATTTAAATCGGATGTAATTTTTCTGTTGTGTATGTCACATGCTTGCTTTCCCGTTCACGATGTAATTTTAACAAGAGTGTAAATATAACGCAGACAAATCTTCTCTTAAGTTAGGACGGTTATCATCTTGCACTTCCTTTTCCAAATACCGTCTGCTAAAACCTTTTCACAGACCATCAACCCATAATCCCTTTTGGATGAAAAAAACGTGAGATTATTGAGCGAAAAAAAAATTGTTCGAAGTTTAGCTGGCATTATGTGACTCTCTGTCACAGACAATTTACGACGAAGTTAGCACTTTTGAAACATTTTTTTTTTTCCTTCAATTCATTTTAATCTTTCCGCCAAGTGTTGAGTTTAAGCATATTATTTTTGTTCAGAACATAATAATTGGATTTAAAACCTAATCATAATTAATTACTAGTTGTCAAAAGGTCCTCAAAAGTGTTGACTTAACTTTGGCCGGCATATACGAAACGTCTGCGTACACGGTGTGTGCGCCCGCCCGGCTTGGGAATCTGGAGAACTTAATATTTTCCCTGTCTTGTAGATGGTCATGTACGAAATAGATGCATGCGTTTTGTTTTATTCTTCTGAGCTGCGATCTATTGTGATATTAGCGGTTACCTGAGTGATGAAAGTGATGTAACAGAAACACTGGGAATAAAATTGATGAATTTTTATGTAACCTAATAATACTGTAGAAAGAAGTACGTGTTCAGCTGACAAATATTTTGAAGGGGACAATCTAATTTAAACTTTTACTCGCGTAGTTTTAAAATTAGACCAAATAAAAAATTGCAACTCTCTAAGTAACATAAATTACTTGTTAATAATATGCGTATGATTTAACAGCAATTTCTGATCTATATATTTTTAAAGAAGAGGTTGTCTTCCAGGGTGTATTATAGAAATGTATGAGACGCAATATTCCAGGAATATGAGATTTAAACCCCTGTTCCGTAACGTATATATTTTACCATGGCTTGCGTTAACTAAGTAACGAAATGATGTAAGCAACCAGTATTTAAATTTCCATTAGACTACTTGTAGTTATTATCTGCAGCTTTCCAAAAATAAACGAAATTTGCAATGAACATGGTCACTTAACTCTCGCTAATGCGTTAAAATTAAACAGAACAGACCCCCCCCCCCTGTTGTCTGACAATAATTTTAGCACGTTTCTCGTTCAATTTAAGTACAATAAAAACGTATGAATTTCACACGCAAAAACACTTGCAAGTAAGATAACATTACCACACACGTGTACTGTACATTTACGTGACAAATGTGCTGGGAAAATCCCATATAATTAATATAAACAAAAATTTAGACGCATTTGCAAGAATTTAAATGCTATTGTGCAGCTACGGCTATGAAGTCAGGTTTAGTGGTTTACAGACACGCACACAATCGCTATCGGCGTACCGGAGTTTCATTGGCCCAGTAAAATTAGTGAGTGAGTGAGAGATTTTTTGCCAGCGCTTAACATCGAGGTCCTTAGCGTTGGTAAGGGGGGGGGGGATGACATGATGCGAGTATGGAGCAATGCCGGAATAAATTGGCGGGGAAAACGGGAGATCCCGAGAAAACCCGCCGACCAGCGGCATCGTCCGATACGATTCCCATATGCGAAAGTCCGGGGACCGACCCCGCCGGGAGACGAACCCGCGAGAAGTCTGACTTCTCGACCCTAGGATACGTCCTGGAAACTTCAAACTCGCCATTAAAGTTGGAAATTTCTAAAGCGTTCCAAAGTCAAACAGTTGGAAACAATTTTCTTTTGAAGAAGAAACTCATTCAAAAACGTTTCCTACTTGAGAGCAGTTGCGTGAATAATGATAGGGATATACATGTTAAATTATGTTCGAGGTAGTTAATTAACTGTCAAACTTACACCTTTGGCACTTTCTAACTATTTTGTTCATGTTACAAGGCTTGGCTATGGGATATTTTAAGTAATTTTAAAGTACTCTGAAAACTATAACCAAATAAGTGTTCATTCTCATTATCAAAAAACACTCCAAAATTTCACCTCATAAATTTTTTCTTGTATTTTCTTTCCCGTGGCAATATTCTCATCACTTCAATGCAGAAAATGGTTCTCGCACGAAAGCGATACCTTAAAAAATAACTCAGCCTAGCCAAATATAATTTAACACGTAACTCCCTTCATTTGCTCGCGCCAGGTCTCCGAAGTTGACACCGCCCTTAAAAATAAAAAATAAAATTATTTGTAGTGATATACCCTTGCAGAGAATCAAAACCCTCCTATCGTTGATTGCTAATACTCGTCAGCTGAACCGTATTAACTGGGTCATGGTTTTAACTAAAAGGAAAAAATCGTAAAAATTATCAAAGATAAAATATGAAAACAAACGGCTTTTCGTTTATTATTTTAATATTTACACATAATTTTTAAGAAAAATTCAGTACAAACTCAATAGCGAGACAATCTTAATAGTCAAATTCATTACACATTTATCTCACAACTTCAGATTAAGTAAAGTTTAAAATACGCAATTTGCAGCGTATGCAGTGCTATATTTTTGGACTTGACAGATAGCTTGGAACATGCTAATGTATAGGTTTGTAGGTTCAAAAATTTTCGAACTTAATTTTATATTATATTTTAATGCTGACGTGGGTAACGAGATTTTGTAAAGATCATACCTTGTACTCTTCTAGAAATAAGTACTATAATATTTAACCATCTTATAATACATAAGTTAGAGTTTCCAGTCAAAACGTTTTGGACATTTTTGGCCAGTTAGAATAAATAACAGGACTGATTCGTAATGGTATAAAACATGTTTTGTTTAGATATATGTTTTTGTATGTTTATTTACGGTGACGTATTGAAGGAATGGCTGTAGAAGCGATATGTACGTTTAAGAGTTGAAAGTTTATTGGTTTGATGGGTGTTTGATAACCAATGGTATATTATAAGAACTATATGAGTATATAAGAAAAATAAAATTGTTTACCCAACAAACCCCAAGACGATGCACAAAACACCAAACCAAACACGTTTGTCCTATGTCATGTTTCATAGTGGGCATTATTTTACGAATGTAACGAAACCCTAATAAGGCATTGTTCCACCTGTGTTACCTGTGTTTAAAGGACAAATGTATGGTGATTTAATTGCAATGTACAAATGTGTTGGTTGAATCTTAAGAAAGTGAAGGGTAATGATCATGTTAATGGTTCGTGTTTAATGTTATGACATGGCATCCTCGTAAAACAATGCCAAAGAGAGAAAAATAAAATTAGAAAGAAACTGTTTCCGTTTGTTTTATTGTGCAACTTTCCACTGCACGGTACTTCAGGTTAATTTTTTACTAAGTTTATTAAACTGCAAACGACCGACCCACGGATAGTTTCTCTTTCCAGAAGATGTATCTGTCCTTATTTTTACACTTAACGTTCTCTCTGTAAGAAGTTTAATTACACGAATGGTAGATTTCTTCATAGAAATATCACCAAGAAGCTGACAATTTAATTCAAGAAGAACACAGAATTGTACGTATGATATTACTTCTGTCCTGTGAATACCTGAATAGGTAGTTGAATCATTCATTTAAGAAACACCTCATATCGCATTCAAAAAATAGTTGTTAAATAATGTAATTTTGAAAAGGTATATTTTGATAAATCTTCTAAATAAGATTCTGCAATTAAAAAAAAAATGGTTGTGCGTAATACTTATATGTTGAACGGTAGCGTTTCACACTTTCAAGAGTAAATATGCATAAGCGCATGTTGTAAAAAATGTTACACGTTATGTTTCTCAAATAACCTATTCATTTAAGGTTTTAAACTGCACGTGCCGTGTAACCTAAAGTGAAACATAACGACGACTGGGTATCTGTCATAGCAGATATTTAAAGTACAGTAGTATTTATTTTATTATTATTAATTAATTGTTTAGTAATGTTCTGTGTAGATATTTAATTTATTCCTGGTTTCGTACATTAAATTTGCAAATAAGCTCTAATTTATGGGGAAAAACACTTGGGAGATCTGACAGGGAATAATAATTGCCATGTAGCTTTAAGTAAGGTTTTAATTTTAAATTTCATATTTTTTAAAATTCAAATTAGAAACATTTGAATTACCTTACCATAACTTATTCTACCGTAGATAACTATCGAGGGAACAACTATCTGCTTAGGAAAATTGCTAAGCTGGACTGTCAGCCAGACAGAACCAAAGAAAAAGGAAGGTAAATACAGCTGCATTAGTGAATCAGCCAACTTACATATTTTGTGAAACAACTTTAACATTTCGTATCGCACTTACGGCATGAATTATGCCTTAACGGTCTTCCGGTCTTAAAGCTCTTAATGGTCACCGTGCAATCAGAACATTCACTACATTTTTGTAATTTTAGAAGCAGTTCCGATTACTTATCGCAATACCCTGCATGCCAGAAAACAGTACCTTGCAGAGTAATTCAGGTAGAGATACCATTCTTAATGAAAAATGTTATGAAGGCCAACAATGAAGATTTTTTCCACAGCCACGTCAACTTATAACTTGCACTTTTAAAATTTACTGATTTATTTCATGTTTAAATGTTCGACGCGATATAACTTGAAACATATGATTTGTACATGCCATCTAACTAGGCTTAAGGTACAACACGTAAATCGACTGCACATAATTAACACCTATCATGTTACTTCCCCCCCCCCTATTTTGAAATTTTTGGTGTTGATACTTTGGCAGACAAGAGAAAAATATTCCAGTGATACGTTCGCGTGCAGTTAAATTTTATGAAATTCCTGCGTATAATTTTACAATCGAAATACATTCTTACAATACGTCACTTGTAAATAATTTTACCTCAGTGTATTATTGTTACAGAGATGTTTGTATTATTCGAATGTAATTGAAATAATTATGTGATGCTTACTTACTTTTGGTTGTGAATATATTAACAAAAATATTTTGCCATGTACAACATTGTATTTACGAATAAAGTCACATTTCATTTAATGAAATTAACTTAATGTCTCAACGCGAACGTCGGTAACGTAAAATGTTGCCAACACGTGTCTAGATACACACTGAATATATTTGCGATCCCCGTAGCGAAACTGATAGGGACACCATCTCAATGTGCCAGATGTTTTAGTTAATAATCTCGTTTAGAACATACGAGCGTATTTACAGTTTATTGTTGTAAGTGTAGGTAAATTTTATATTTAAGCAATCCAACCATCACCTGCTCCACACATAATTATATACCACTCATTCAAAAAAAGGCAGTAATTAAGGAACTTATATAAAGTAATTTGTAACGGATACGGGGATCTTATACATAATTATTCAATACTCTATAAAGTAAGTCAGCAAAATGATACTGCTGTATGTTCATACTTGAAGCTGGCAGCAGACACCACTAAAACACACCATCAGAATATTTAGCCACCTCCTTTACTATTTCACAACTTTGGAATAAATAAACGAAAATATTTTCATTTACGTCTACAAAAACCGTGCAACTTGTTACGTACGGTATATCGCGGTACAGGTATAAGGCGTTGCAATAACTTTTTCTTACAACTGAAAGCCTTAGTTTCCTAGGAATATAACTAAAGTCAAAGCAGGCCCATGTGAATATGAAATGTTGGCGCATGCGTGGTGTCGAATTTTTCTGCCCTACTTGTACGCTAAGACATCACTAGGGCGTCCAAACAAAAGCGAGTAAAATCTTTTTTTGAAAATAAGCATTTCCTTTACATTCTTTCCAAATTAGATAAACTAATAAGACTGCCATGCGTCACTTGATTTGCATGACACGACTTTACCTTTATTCAAATTAAGTTTGGGTAATATGTGTATTTTTAACTTATATAGGCCTATTTATCTATTTGACAGTAACAAATTATAATGAATATCATGCCTAATTAATTTTATTTAAGAAAGTAACATTGGTTATTTTCACGTCGTATTTTATATTTAATTTAGTAACACAAAGAGCCTCTCATAACGATTAGTATCAAGGCCACGCAGGTCTTACAGTAGTTTTGTAAATTTTTTTTTATAAATCGTCCCATTATCTAAATCGAAGAATTGCTGTATTGTTTTGACACTAACACACAGTTATTTTCAACTATATCATTCTGTACCTATAAAACGTAGTTCTACAGTGGTTTCGATAATATGAAAAATTGTATACCGATATCGAAGAATTACTATATTTGTTGACAAAAATACATTTTGATTTTAAACTTCATTATCTCGTGCCAAATATTTTTGCACCTAATGTATCGCTTATGTTGTAATGGAATTAAGGTAGAATGAAACAAAATATAACTTGCACGTGAACCTTGCATTATTGTTCGAAAATCCTACATAAATTTGGGCGTTGCATGCAGTGGCGAGACACAATAGTGCTCTAAGGCAGTCGGTATGAGATCCGTCTATACACTTTGAACACGTGGTTGTTGTTGCTGAGACCTAGTATTCGTTCCTCGCCTCTCCACCAATATAATGGTCCTACAAGAAACTGAGAGTTTTGTATAGTCATGCTCATTGCTAATCTTTGCTGGCCCTAGAATACATCATGTATCGCCACTGATTGTGTGTGACTGCACAGAGTGTCGACATTTTGCAAATGGAAATTTTTTCACCAATGGGAAGGAAAAAATTACATAGCATGGCCATAAATTCAAACGTGCATTTTAAGTTTCTTTTAGGAAGGAATCTTCTTAAGCACAAAATTTTAATGTAGCAAAACTTACGATAAGGTATCACTTCATTAGCGTCATTAGCTAAACGGATACCTAAACTCACACACATGACGAAAAAAGAAATGCTTAGATAATATATGGCATCCTGTTGCCTTTCCTTCCAAGCAAAAACGTTTTTTTTTTTCCTGATTTCGAGAAATGAAGAACATAACGAACATATCACGTATTCAGCCCTTAGCATTTTTATTGTGGTTATATTTTCTACCAGTCATTTTCGTTTGTTAAGCTGCAGAACTCGTGCTTATATACCAGCTTACCAACGTGGCACGCAAGAAAAATTATTCCTGTAAAACTCGACTGTTAAATTACACTTCAACTAATTTTATCGTTAAAATATTTTTTTTAATCTGGTACAAATAGTACATTAGTCACCCGTATTTTGTAAGTAAAGATAATATTACTATAATAGCTATGTACAGTTAACAATAAATTGATTTATATAACATTTGTTTTAATGTAATGTGCCAGTATATCGATAAAGGCAACTTTGTTTGACAATCGATCGCAACAAAAGATATTTTTCACGAGTAAGAAATACATAATGCCATGATGTACCCGTAAAATTCCAATCAACAAGAACTTGTAATAACAAAAAAAATTTTTAATCAGAACTTGATTACGTTTGTGGCGATTTGTATTTTATAAATCGTAAGTTGTGATCTAAGGTTTAAAGCGTTTCTGAACACTCTTCGAGCGCAACAGTCTTCCTTATACTCATGCTAGCTGAATAATGTTACGTGTCTACAAAATTATCTCCCTTGATGTTCAGAAGTCCTATTTAGTGGTGGCTCGTGGGTTGTTGCCAGGTGGAGCTACAGATAGTCGGAACTGTACACTCTTGATGATCGCGCCGTAGACCAACGACCATGAAATATTTGCCGGCTACTAGATCTGTTGTGACCACTCAGTAGTAAGGGGCACCTGCACATCATCGTGTCAGTGGCTGTAGAGTCACCAGCGCACATCCATGTACAGCTCTTGGCAACTCCAGCCCTACCGGGCAACGGCCCACGAGCCGCCACTCGTCCTATTATCAACACACTGTCTTACTCAAGTGACTTTACCTATGAAAATATTATAAACATGTAATTTCCTTATGGGACAGAACACTGGAAATCCAGAACTCGGTAGGTACATCCTCAAAATTTATAATTCAACGCCTGTTTGAGGATGTCGGTGTGATCTGAGTAACTTGCATGCAATCTAGTCGTCGGAGGTTTGGCTTTAGAATTTTTTGAGGGTCCATAATTGCCGCCTGCCTGGTGTCTGCTGCACGTTTCAGTCCATTATAGCTGAGATGAGTGTGTAGCTATCAACGAGGCTACGGTGTAACTCGTATGTCGGGTGTGGGTTTGGGATTCTGTGGTCCTCTGTGCGCGCAGAGGTATGGAACTGACTGACTTGCAGGGAAGAGAGAAGAGTCACGCATTGTCTTCCTAACGAGAATCTACTCATGTCTATTACATTAACTTCGAATGTTGCGTAGTGTGGCCACCTGAGTCGAAATAAGCGTATGCGTGGGTAAAAAAAAACAACAGTGAGTGACATGTGTAGAAAAATAGTTACATATTCTGCATGCGAAGGTAGGATTTCAATTAAGATTACCACGCTGTAGGAAAAATCTGTTTTTTCCGAAAATTGTACTATTTCTGAAATGATACTATTCGCCATAGCTATTAAAACTTTTGTGTGTGTACAGCTTACCTTAAGATAGATGTAAAGCTTACCTTAAGGTAGGACTTTGCTACAATATAGAAATTGTATTTGGTTAAAATAGCTAATTAAAATCAATTTTCTAATTATTATGAGTGTATTTGCAGATAAGGTCAGCCCACAAAAAATTTACCGTTGACACTAAAAACACACCACAAAACTAAGGGAAAAGATATAAATTGTTGCTGAATATTGCCTATATTCCTCTGAATTTGGAAATGATTTTATTTTAAGACGTTAGATTTTCAAACATGTGTAGTTATAATTTAATTTGTGAAAGCCCTAGTTTTAACATTTAAGTACCAAACAAATTTATTCATTAAGTTTTTAAGTTCACCTATTTCAAAAAGAAACTTATTGAAATTCATTGTATACAATTATGCAGTATCATTATTGTTATTTGTATTTTTAAAAAGTAAATAGTCTATTTTAAGAGATAATATGTGGAGTGTCTTTATCTTTGGTGCCAGTTGTATGTAACACAGAAAAACGGAAATTTTCTTAATTGAACAATTTTTTTAAGTGTCTGTACTCACTAAAAGTATATTTCAAATTGTATTTTTGTGGCTTATTTTGTTAAAAAGAATAGTGATCAAAAAGGTTGTTAAAAAATGTCTACATAGTCTTAATGATACACATAATTGAACACGTGTAACTTACGAACAAAAGATACAACTATTAAGCAATATTTTTTGTTGCCGTATCTAAACACAGCTTTTATATTTTCGCGCATATTTTGTGATACTTCTCTAAATATGTCTCCTGCACTCAAAACAACAGCTAGAGTGTATATTATTTGGTACGCTTTATTACTATAAAACGTTAAGAGTGCGTGGTAGATAAATAAACACTGAAAACACCCATTGATTTCTACGCTTTTTTCGAAGCCAATGTGGATAAAATACTCGATGACAATCCTAGATAACGGTATTTGCCAACTTTATGAGCAGATATTTATCCAAAATTACTAATTCGTTACGCGTGATCTCTTGCGCCGCAACTAAATGCACAGGGTACCGTCGTCAGAAATTGTGCCTCAGAAGTTCGTAACACTGAAAACTATTTTTTTTTTTAAACCTTGACTAAACCTATTGTCTAGGATTGCTATTGTTGAATTTTCGCAAATTGGCTTTAAGAAACCTATAGATATAGATTAATGCTTTTAGCGTTGAATTATATACCACACCCTCTTAAAATGTATATTACAATTTTTGTGAGAACATTTCAGGAAACATTTCTCGCTAGGTCTTGTTACAATAAGCGTCATTCGTTATATTTTGTGTCTAATACAAAGTACGAGTTCCAAATTGTACTTAGTTCCTTTGTTTGAATTTGTTTCAAAAACGTAAATTAACATTACTGACAAAGTACCTGTATAAATATCCGCTTCATAAGTTACGCTGAATTTTACGTAACTTTACTAGGCAATAACAGGCTGTATGCAGCCAGTCCTCCCACAGTCGCATAAAATGATTCCAATATATGTTCTGTGCTGAAATTTGTGCTTCACCACGAAGCGATTATAGACCTTTGCGAATATATCTTTACAGTTACGTCAGCACACTGTCTTACGGTACAGTAACTGAGGACTGATAAGGTGACTAAGAGTATTGGTTGATATGTACCACATGCTAGTACAGATTTAAAAAAAGACAAGTTCTCGGGAAATGTCGTATGTGCAAAATATTTTACAAGCCACCTAATAACCGTTTTTCTCTGTTATTTCTCAAATATAACCGGCTTTTCAGCGATATTATTCATACTGCAGTTGTGAATGTAAACAAAAAAATGGCATTTTTTTAAGTAATATTCCTATCGAAAATTTTAAAGTTTCACATGAACGATAAAACGATTTACCACTACTCGATAATAGAATAACTGGCCCGAGAAACTTATTTTGTCCAATATCCATGTGTTTCATAAATTTATCTTCGTTGATAGTTGAGCAGTGTTTTGCGGTTTTCCAATACGTACATATAATGATTGACATCTACGATTCCCTTAAATTGTGGTACTCGTAGGAGCAAAACATTGCTAGTTCATGATTCGTTAAACAATCTCCCATCTACGCAGAAACACTATATTAATTCCAAATATTTTAATGTGAATTTCTTTATGCGTGTTTACCAATATTTAATTTTAAATATATTTCCAAAAAATACAGTTTTAAATAGCAAGCATTTTTAACTTTATAATTTATTAGTTTTCAAACATTTGTTACATATTATTCATACAGTAACGTTACATTGACGTATGTGCTAATTACTTAAGCATTTGCAATTTTTTTTTTGTAAAACAAGTTCAAATGAACGAGTGGAATTTATTAAATTATTAAAAATTAAGCATTTTTTGCATGTGTGTTTTCAGTCAAAATTGCCTTCTCTATTTTGTACTTTTTTCTTATCAAATGCTAATAAATTTAACTGAACATAACACCACAGATCTGAAGGAAGGGACCTAGTGATAATGTTTTACCTTTTTAACATTCAAGAATGTACACCAAAATAGAAAAATTTAAATATTTTCAGCAGCTATAACAAATGTCCTTAATTTGATTAAGTAAGACGACTAACATCAAAAATAAAATATTTATTTAAGTTAATTTATACATGTAATGTTAAAGAAGAAAGTGAGTGTTAATCATAGTTTAAAACAATACTTATACATTTTCTTTCTGTTTTTAAATTATTTCCAGCATTGTGTACAGGGTCACTTCACAATCGACATAGTTAGGGAATTTACATGTTAGTACTTTTTCTTGAAAACAAAGCATAATGGAATAATAGTAATTCAGCTAATCTATTGGACATAAGACAAAATACTAGCGCTTCGTCATACAACTTATTAAAAATGTTGTGCTGGACACTTCTTAAAATTATGTGAAGTAAAATGCTTTTAAGCAGTCAATTTTACAAAGAATGGTGTACATAAGGTATATGAGAAACATTGATGATGTAACTGTATAAATTTAATGCTTGTTTTGTAAATGTTGCACATGTATATAACATTTCGAAATGTCTTTAAATTACTATCTGAGTTAAGTGGCTCTGTGTTTGTACATACGCTGTACACACGACTGTTCGTGTTCAACAATCAGCTTGTTCATAGCTTTAAGTAATTCGGTGTATTTTTATGTAAATAAATAAAATTTGAAATGTATGGTGACTGTACTCGTTTTATTTTAATCACATTCTTTTGGGGTAATTTTGTACCAGTCAGGGCAACTTTGTACCACCAGCCTAGTGTAATTTCAAATGAATTATCTAAGATTTTAATAATATGGTTGTATTCTAGGTGAATAAATTTGTTAATCTTGAAGTTTGCGTAGTGATTGAAGGCCACAAAACGATCATATATAAGAAATTAACTGGTATAATATTACCCTAAAATGGTACAAAGTTACCCTAAACAAAATGCAAGCAAGCATTCATATCTCATTTTTACGAGACGTTTGAAGCTATACATGAAACTATTCGTTGACAATATACGACATAACAGTATCGTGACTTACCGTCACCTGCACATTTCCCGTTCCTTGTTGTTTTCATTAGGTTTCTCTGAAACGGTTAAGAAAAGGGCATATGTTTATTAGAAACATTTTGTTCAGAATCACCAGTACTATCAACCCTCAAAGCATGTACCTTTCCTTCCGACTCGTCCTGTACATTATCGACTCAATATGTTTATGGTTACCGTAAGTGGGGGGTGACTTTGGACATGTAGGAGAGACTTTGGGGCATTACAAAAAAAATATTGTTCACGTGCAGACCTGAATAGAGAAATCTACTTGCAATAAATTCCGAACAATAATTATCCACACGTCATGAAATTAATATTTACTTACAGTTGACATTATGGAAAAAATTAAAAATAGTATAAAAGTGTCTCAAAGTTATCCCATGTGTCAAAGGTAGGAAGAAAACACGTCCAAAAAATAATCGCAGTAAACGAAACGCAACTGACGTAAATATAATTTATACATAAAAATGTGTCAAGTTTCCAATAAAAAAATTACAAATACCAAGAATTAGCTTCCGGTCACCACAGAGCTAACATTTTGTAAATGAGGAATATTTGTTTTTACCACACATGTTTTACACTCGTTCCTAAGTTATGTTTCTCTTGACACGATTTATGCTTTCATATGTGACCGTTGGTTCATGGTAACGTAAACTGCAGATAAATTCAATTTCGCAAAATCGCAAGAATAAAAATTTACATATATTTTCCAATAAAATTCTATTAGGAAGGAAAACATTAAACAGTGAACACACAGAACCAAACTTAGGCTTGCATCGCACTGACAACATTGACGCATACGTAAGAAGTATACACTGATACAACATGCCAGCAAGACGTTATAGAAAAAGGAAATAATATAATTGGAAGATATTCCTAAATTTTATATCCTATATATGATGATACGAACGACACTGATCGGTCTGAGAAAGTTAAAAATTCTAAAGAATGTTTTGTTCGTTGAAGTGAATGTTCTGATTCAGACATCAAAGTATTACTGCTAAGAGTAGAAGTGGACTGTTAAGGCCTCGCTCTTTAGTTGTGCAGTGGTTTTCGAAAATATATTTTCGACTCAAATTAATACATATATCAAAAATTCATTCTTACAGTTTTAACACTTATATATCATGGTTTGTATCTGAATTTTTCTGTTGCAACACACTAAACGGATTTTTAGGTTTTGCCCTTGAAATATCACGTATTTTGTTGTCAAAATAAGCCAAAATTAAGCAAAATATTTTTTGCTAGCAAACGGTACATTATTTTAAAATAACGCTCTGGCAAAATTGTGTATCATATGACTGTACACAGTCTCAAATTTTTTTCAAACCATCTGGTTAAAAAATATTCGAGTTATTTGCAATTGTTCGCAATAAATGAAAGTTCACGGCCTAAGAGGGCGTGGTACATAACTCAACGCTAAAAGCATTAATCTGTAACTGTAGGTTTCTTGAGGCCAGTTTGCGAAAGTTTAACAATAGCAATCCTAGTCAATAGTTTAGCCAACGTTTTACACAAACTGTTTCCAGTGTTACGAACTTCTGAGGCACAATCTCTGACGCCGGAACCTCGTGCATTTAACTGCGGCGCAAGAGATCACGCGTAACGAATGAGTAATTCTGGATAAATATTTACTCGTAAAGTCGGCAAATACCATTATCTAGGATTGTCATTGAGTATTTTATCCATATTGGCTTCGAAAAAACAGTAGACATCAATTGATGTTTCCAGCGTTTATTTATCTACCACGCACTCTTAAGAGTAGTGTTTATTCATGATGTCTAAACCTGTGAGAATCCAAAATACGCCATCATATCAGACATAGACACTCAGAGATGATACCAGCTATCCCAAAATGTATGTTGCAATGACCATTAAATTTTTTGTTACTCCATTCTGCCCCTCTACCCCATTCTGCACCACCTACATTTTTTGCAGCAACCTTCGCGGGCGCACGTACAACTCACCGAAATGTCATCCAGATAAGATGAATGGCATAGGAACGCATAGAAAACAAACGAGCAAACATTCATGTTTAAATATTACCACGTGTTCGGCATCGCATCCGCCGGTGTAGGCAGAACCGCCTTCCTGTACCTGTTCCTGAAGCCTTAAGGTTCTTATGTAGGTAGGCTGCGTTGGTGTATGTGAGGCACAATACTGTTGGAGCGTTATGGCCTTGTTACGGAGTTTTGCAGTGATTTCGAAGGTGTTTTTTTTATTGCTACCTAATACTCATATCAAAATTTCGCTGCACGGTTTTGACACTTATATGTTATAATTTGTAGCAGAATTTTTTTGTAGAATTATACTGAACATTTTTTAGAGTTCATTACCCAAAGTACCACGTTTTTCGTCGTGAAAATAAGCAAAAATTAAGGAAATTATTTTTTTTTGCTAGCGAATGGTACATTATTTTAAAAAAACCGCGTCCACAGTATTGTGCATCGTGTGATTGCACATTGACTCAAATTTTTTCAAAACTTTTGGTTTAAAAAATATTTGAGTTATTGGCACCAGTCTAAAAAAAACTCGGGAACAAGCCCTTAAGAGTGTCGTCGGTCGGTCTACGTAATGCATTATCGCCTCTACACGCAAACCCAGCAACTTGCACGCAGAGCTTTAGTATTATTAATTTTCCTACGGACTTGAAGCGATTACCGTATTATTTTATTTGCGATTCTTATGGTTCAAATTCCAGCACTTATTTCTGTTATTGCGTTTTTCGAATCCGGTAAGAATTTTCCTAGATACGGTAGTTTTAAAAAACTGTTTTTAGCCATTTTGAGAGTCTTGAAAATTGTGCTTCCAATTAGCGATCCTAATTTTTAAACGGATTCAAACATTGTTTGAAATGTGTTTTCTTTCCATAGATGTACAAACGTAATGCGTGTTGAAATGTTTTTCCAAATATTACATGTAACTCGCTGCAGTGCGTTTCAAGCGCAGGTAGATAGGAACCTTAACAGAAGACAACTCACATATATTTATGCTGAGAGGGTCGTCACTCCTCGCAGTCAATCCCAGACGCCCAGGGCGCACCATAGCCGTTCAGACAATCAATAAACTGTCAGGGTAGTTGAATACCACTGACAAACCTGTTTGAATGGCGATTGGTGGAACGGTAGAAGATGATGCTCTGCAGCGCCATCTAGTAGCAAGTTACAGCAAAAAAAAAAATACCGCCATTATTTTCTCCGTGTTCATGTATACCTATTTTCACGGCGAACGTTTGAACGGTATTGAAGTTGGTACGGCGCTGCAGTGCCATCTAGTGGCGAGTTAGTAGTAAAATGGATAGCACGAAAACATTATGCTTGAGAAATGTGCCAAGTTTCATGGTGAATGGTCAAACAGTATCGGAGTTTATTGATCTCATATATACACACGCATGCACACAGGTGAGAGGCATTCCAAACTTCAAACGTTTAGTACTAAATACACTTATCACGACAGGTTTGAAGACTTCCTTTATAAATAAACCATACCCCAAACTGCGATCACGACATATATGAGCAACCCGCGATAATGGGGTACATGAGCAGCCCGTCCACCACATTGTTACAAGTGACCGAGTACATTCTGCAGAGGAAACTTCGTCGACCTTCAAGTAGTAACATACATCACAATATACTCCATCTTTACACTGATTGTGTGTTTACAACTTTGGCAACTAGCAATGGTCTTATACACTTGTACAAGTATTTTTATATAATTTATAAACTCATGTAAACGTGCTAAACGCTAAATAGCTGTGTGCCGTAAGTACGGGACGTGAAATACGGTACGTTTTAAAAAAATTTCAATAATTATTTAGCACATTGTAAGTATTTCCAGTCAAACCACATGTGATCAATTATCATTACCACGTTTTAATTTTTATATTTGTACCAGATAATTTTTTCCTTGTTTTAGACACAAAATGTGACTAAAATTTGCTCTTATAAAATTTTTATATTGCATTATTTTTGCGTAATGGCTCATTTAAACCAAAATTTGCATGTTTCCGTTTAAAGATCGACAAAAAAACCAACTCACTTACCAAACTGAAAAAAATTAACAGTGAATAACGATGTTGTTTGCTATAAGTTCAGCTATGTTAAAATACAAAATAAAATATTTTATTAATTTTTTTAATAATATTGAATATTTTTAAATTTTAATTTTTAATTTCAGCATTATAATTTAAATGCAAAGAGTTTCTATTCTTTTGTTTTATGTACGTGAAATTGTAACTTGCGACGTCTTTATCCATTGTGAATTTTTCCAGTTTGGTATGCCAGTTGATTTTAGTGTAGTCCTTAAAACGGAATCATGTAAATTTTGACTTTAACAAGCCATTACGCGAAAACACGAGAGATAAATAAATTCATGAGAGCAAAATTTAGTCACATTTTGTGTCTAAAATAAGAAAAATAATTATCTGGTACAAATAAATTAAAAAATATAAACATGATGATGAAAATTTCTGTCCACCGTGATCTTAATAAAACATTTTATTTATGTGTGCCCACATATTTTGTACTTACGGCACCTTGAAGAAGCTGTAATTTTAAGTGACTAGTAGCTCATTTGTTTCAAAAGGTTTCTCAGTTTTGCCTTACATTTAAGGTAGTCAGGTAATGATCGCCAGTTCATACGACTAAATGTGAATTCTCTAGTTTCAGTCCAAGAAGAAAAATGCCGGACGTTGTCGTTGGCTGGTGGGTGTTTCTTTCAGGGAACTCACGTACCCCCCCCCCCCTCCTTCTTTCCGGCATTGCTCCATACTGAATACATGTTATCCCTCACCTGAGCTTAAGACATAGATGGTAAGCGCTGACCAAAACCTATTCACTTCAGGCTAAGACACGTTATCCTTTTTCTCGTAATTTCTTCCACTTTCAGATATATTCCACAACAGCTTCCTTAAAATCAAATTCGTCTCTTATAGTTTTTTTTTTTTTTTTTTTTTTTTTTGGAAATCACAAACTGGTTCATAATTATTTTGCGTTTTCTTAGTATCCTTACTCGGAATGTTTTCTCATATTGATGTATGTGTGGTTTAAGCTGCGCGTCTGCCTTATATAACAACATATTAAAGTAACTGATTTTGAGTTATTTTTGTTGATACTTGAAATAAGTGTTGCTATATTCTTGCATAGGTGTGGTTCTCAGTTCAATGTGCCAGAAACAAGAACTGCTTTTTGTGACCGCTTCAAGTAATGGTTCACTAAGTATTACCTCAAATAAGTACTGTGTAGTGTGCAATGCTTACAACTAAATTAAACTGCTCCGATAAATTTTATCTACAATATCTACTCATTAAATGCACGGGGGCTGAATATTAGATATAATAAAAGGTAATCTTAATTATAAATACCTGCGAGTTATCATCTTATAATACTGGTTTCTGCCCATCTACTCATTAAATGCACGGGGGCTGAATATTAGATATAATAAAAGGTAATCTTAATTACAAATACCTGCGAGTTAACATCTTATAATACAGGTTTCTGCCCATCGACTAATTGGTACAACACGCACTGTTGCCGTTACGAATCTCGTAAATGCGGGCATAGTTTATTTGAATTTGTAACTCAAAACCGCCACTAAAAACAAAAAATTACAAACGCAATGCAAGAACTCGAGTTACGTTCAGTTCTACTGCCATGAACAACGACGGCGCACTTAACAGAAACAATAAATAACATATTTTCTTAATATGTGAAATTAAAAGTATGTTGTTTCTAGGCTGGCAAACATAAAACATAATTTACAGAATACTGATAGTTTCACACAATTTGCCAATTATATTCATAGTAATTTCCAATATTTTAGAATGTGTATATACGCACAACGGACAAACACACGCAAATGATGCAACTTGGCTAAGCAGCGAAAAAACGGCGTAAACCTAACACTGATGCCATTCTTACACTAATGTTGTATTTAAATAGGTAAAGAACACGGAACTACATTAGATGAATCGCTACCAACCATACGAGCAGTAAAGTAACTCTTGTTAATGGTGACTTATGTAGTAACGACTAGTGATTTTTTTCAAAGGTTAAATCTTTAGTGCTCACTTTATCCCGAATGACCTTTATACGTAGAGCTTCTTTAAGTATTACTTCGTGAAGAAGTGTTCATGAATTCATTGCTGAAATAAGTAATAGTTGAAGAGTAATCATTACTTCGTAAGTTACTACCTGCCCTAACATTTGTATATTTAAGTTCAGCTTAATTTCACTGCCTAACACAAGGAACGCTTTAGTTCTCGCTTGTATAAATTCAAGAGTTGATATAAAAGCTTGAGAAACCCGTAATGGTAAGGGATGTAACGGAAATTGATGAGAAATAAAAATGTCAGAAGAGGATGTTATTGAACAACAACGACAAACTCCGGCAGTTGATTCCTTATGAAACAACAAGCAGAAATTATGTCTTGCACTTTTCGCCTAAACTTTACAATAATGTAGTAATGAGTCTCTGAATATCAAAATTTATAATCGTATTTCCGCAAGAAATTATCGGAAACTAGATTACATAAAAAATAATTTTCAGCATTGTTTAATATTGTTGTGACCTTCAGACCAACATCAAATACAACTTGATACCTTCCATACTTATGATAATAATAGGGGTGGCTACCCTGTAATTGAATACAACGTTTTTGCCGTCAGGATTTTCGAACATTTGAAGATGGTTTATTGAAAAACGATACCTGTGTAACAAAAAAAGGTCTTCTTGTTGCAACTGTCTAGGACATACATATATATCTCGTGTGATAAAGATATTTTAAAATACTGCCACCGTTGAACAATTAACACAGCATAAACAAAATACGTAAAAGGCATGTCATTTTACTAAAAAACTAAATGTACTGAGTTCAGTAAAATACTGACCAATTGGTCTTTAGATATTTCATGTAATTACATGTTCCAGTAGCTGACATTTAAAAAATGCAAGCAGGCCATTAAAAAACGTAAAAGTTGACTCACCTTGATAAGTACCAGCTATATGTGTACCGGGCATGAATTAATTTTGAAAAATGGTTCCTTTTATACCTCATGTTGTCGAAAGATGTTCAAACAGTCTCAATTTTTAAATACAAACACGGTATGGACCAAAAAAATAAAGGCAAAAAATTAAACTTATTAATAACTGTGTGTGTACCAAGTTTGATGAGACTCGGAAGTGTTCTTCTTTAGACAAAACGTATTATGCTAAAAATATAAAAACGGCCACCGTTTTGGAAATATAAACAGAATATGCCTGATATAAACAAAAGTCAAGTCACCATACTAAGTAGTAGGCAGTATTTGTACCAAGATTAACGAACTTCACAAAAATATTTCTTCAGATGTGTTATATTATAATACAAATATAAAAATGGCCGCCATTATGAAAACGGGAACACAGAACGTACAATATACACAAAACTCAAGTCAGGTTACTAAGTAGGCTATTACATGTGTATTAAGTTTGATGACATTCGGAAAAATATTTCTCATGTGTCGTACTATGCTATGCATATATAAATGGCCACCATTATTAAAATAAGAACACATTATGTACAGTTTATAATACACAAAAATCAAGTCAGATTACTAAGTACTATATGTGTATCAAGGTTAATGAAATTGGGAAAATTGTGGCTTAAATATGACATGGCAGGCTAAAAATAGAAAAATCGCCTCAAGTGTAAAAATGACCATCATTATGAAAATATGAACAACGAACGACCGAGATACAAAAAATTCAAGTCAACTTAGTAAATAGTATGGGAGAACCAAAATAAATTAACTTCGGAAAAAATATTTCCTCAGAGATGTCGTACTATGAGAAAAATATTAAAATTGTCACTACCAAAGCAGTATGAACGAAATACATAAAAGGCAAGTATTCCTAATATGTAGTATACTGTTAACCGTTGATGACGAAATATTTATCCCGAAATCACATATAAAAAATAGCCGAAATTTTAAAACATATTCGGAATTATTAGGTTCCTTAGGTGTACCGAGTTTGATGAAATTCAAAAATACAGTTTCTTAGATATCTAAAGAGATTAGAAAAGTTAAAATAGCTGTATTTTTAATATATGAACACGGAATAATTGATACACTAAGAAGTCACGTCAGATTACTAAGTAATTAATACATGTGTAACAAGTTTGATAAAATTGGGTCCACGGGTTAATAACTCACGTTTTTAAGGGCGCTGCCTACCTCGGAGCCCTGGCGGAGAAATAATAGGGTTTTACATGTTAAATTATATTCAATGGCACTCGGTCACCTTTTGTGCTATTGCTTCCGGACAGAGCCCATTTTCTGTACCGAGAAAAGGAGAATATTGCTACGTAAATAAAATTGCAGAAAATAAATTATTAATATCCATTTCTGCTTGTTTTTTATGTGTAAAAATATTTTTTTGCCCACAGTTTTCAGGGTATTGAAAAAAACTGCCTACACGATCCATAGCAATGTATGCGGCACCGAGACAAACAAAAAAGTCAGTGGTGGCATGTATGTAACTTCAACCGTTACTGAGCCAGGTGGAAAATCATTAAACCTGTAAAACCCTATGCTTACTCCCGCCGTGGTTTCAAGGTAGGCAGCGCCCTTAAGAGGGACTAACACGGACAAACCTACATACATGCCAAAGTTTTCTCATAAGCATACTTTTTTCCTTCGGAACGTATGCTAAATATAAGTTTACCGTATTTTACAGGATATTTTCTCAGCCACTATGCGCAGCTAGTCATTATTTACCGGACGATCAACGCCTCGTGTTGCTAGTAAGTGTCCACAAATGTAGTATCTTACCAACATAACAGTGCAGTTTTACCTAATTCTTCACTGAGCACGCAAATAATAAGGCATTAAAATTTTGGTTTCTCGTCAGGTCAACCTAAAGCACTAGTATAATATCAATAGCTGTAAGATGCATATGAATGAAGTTGCGTACCGAGTTATATAATACTAACGAAACTGCAATATTTCAAACACACAGATAACATCACAGCCAAATGTATCTACAGCATAAGAGCAAATAAATTCAGAAGCGAGCGTCACGCCCATGCATTGACCCAGTCGTCAACAGAGCCGTAAAACTAACACAGTTCGCAAATTTTATACCAACCAAATAATAATAAATTATCACGCCACTTTGAAGAAAAATAAATAAAGTTGGCTACACTGTAGTATGGATTTAGTCTGGTTTGGAGATTATTTATTTATTTATTTGTTTTCTAATTTTTTTTATTCACTTAAAATTTTGTAAAGTTTGTTTATTGACCTTAAAGAACGATTCTCTTTTTTTAAATTATGTATAATTAAGTGAAGGTATTTGGTAAGCACTTAACATCTAGGACTTAAGCGCTGTTGAGGGGTGATATGATGTGAGTATGGAGCGGCGCCGGAATGAATGTGCGGGAGAAACGGGAGATCCCAGAGAAATTTCGCCGACTAGTTATATCGTCCGGTACGATTCCCACATGCGAAAATCCGGGGACAGACTCCGCCGGGAATCGAACCCGGAACACCTTGGGTGGAGGCGATTGCTGTAGCCACTGCGTTAACCGCAGCACCTAATTATGTAGAATAGTTCAACTGCCAAAGTTTCAACAATAGTTATACAGTGTCATACTGTACAAAACCTGCACAATCGTTCCATGATGCGACATTACACTACGTATTTCAATATCTAAATAACGGATTACACTACAGCGAGTTACATGGAAAAAGTAGAATTTTTGCGAGATCATAAACCAACGATGTCACCAGTATGAAGAAACAAGAAACGTGATGTTACAAAAACGGTAAAAGTAGACTGCAAAAATTATATAAACATCAAATGTGCGTGTGAATAGAAACAAATTACATGCTTGAAAAAGATAGGAAAAATAGTAGTTATAAACAAAAGAATGTTTTTATTACTTTGTAACAACAATAGGTTATTATAATTCTCGACGTAGTGCGTTTTCTGCACATTTAATATGCCTAAACAAATTACTCACCCAGTTCTGAAAATTAACATAATTCACAAGCAAAATCACAAATTAAAGAGGCATGCAACACAAACGTTCGGTACAAAACACTGTCATAACACGATTACAAAAATTGTCATTTCAAAAATACGTTTTACATAATATTATTACAATTTTTGTAGCGTCTCAATGAAATGACGTAACAGGTTCTGTAAAGCGTGTATACACAATAGACGAGTGAATTTCTTAAAACTGCGTTGACATCATCACTCTCCTGCATCACATCGAAGCGTAAACATGGCGTGAAACAAAAATAGATTAACAGGCTATGCAATAACACATTTTCACGTTGCTTAAACCCGTAAATTAAATTAATTATTTAATCATATTAACGTTTTTACTTTTAGCATAAAAATTCCGCGCAATTCGTTTGTCTAAAGTTTCTAAATACTGGTATTGTCGAAATTTTCTGCGATTGTTGGCAACGCCTCTGCGACCCGAGTAAACAGTGAACCAAGCCGTCCTATATAGTGTGACAAATATTTCTATAGGTGGTATATGTATACGTAACACCTTCTTTATCAATGACGTATACACCGGAGACTAATGTGTGGTGATTACACACCTATCGCAACGCTACCAGGGTTATATTCAATACATGTACCTTAAAGCTGGCCACAACAAAAGAAGCAAAACTCTTTCGATTCTAACAGAAAACTCCTAGTTCGACCTACATGCAAGAAAGCCGGAAACAAACGCCCTCATTCAGGTCAACAGAGCGAATTTTGTTATATCCGTTCCATCATAGCTCATTCTTCACCTCTTAGTACTGGTGACATTTGATACGCAATCAAATTTTGTTCGTATATTTTCACAATGGTGTATTTATAATCATCGTCAATAAAAAAATCAATGAAAACGAAATTCGCTCCTCAGAAGTGTGGAATCTGCACTTTGGTCAGCTGAATTCGCATTTCCTGATTGTTCTCATATTTATACGGTTTAGGCAATCACTGACAATATTAAAATTGTATTGAATTAAATACTTTATTTCCTCGCTCCAATATATTCTTATGTTTGGAACTACTTTTATTGTTTAAGCAGTACATCTTCCACTTTAACATAATACAGTTTTTATTTACTGTAGAGCTTTTGGTATGACAATATCTCTTGAGTGTAAACACAAAATGTTTTATACCAGCATGCCATTACTTGCGTCCTCCAGATTCTGCACTTGCCAACTATTCGCTCTCATTATTCATTTCAACTGTTGTTTGGTAATTTGGGGATTATCGCAAAGGCTGTAGTTCAATATAACTTGTAACAGCTACTCAATTTCCTCACTTAACCTGGTCATCTTGGCCGACTCCTAGTTTGGTATCTTCGGTTGACCATCAGTTGTAAATTTATGTTATTAACTAACACAAAGGACACTTAAAATCTCATTTGAACTCCAAAAAAAGTGATTATACGGCTTTAAAACAAGAATTCCCTGTTGCAGATAGATATATGCCAGGTTATTTAATATAAAAACTCCTAAGTTACATTACACAGATAACAGAAAACATCCACAAACGTCTGAATCTTAAGAAGACTTCTCACGCCGCTTAAAGGGAAAATCTAGAAATGGATGACGAATATAATATTGAGCCAGGAGCTCATGACTGAAAGAAAACTACGCAAACTCAGGCATCGGTTGTTATAAGGAAAATCAACTGATATAGCTTCAAAATATCAAGTAGATAAGAAAAAGAAAATACCCTAACACTATTCTTGAGTATCGTCAGAAAACTGGCCAACGCCTGGTGGGCGGAGGACTAAAGAAGGCCGCAAGTCTTAACTCATTCTTGACCAATTTTCTGGGCATAAAGGTATTTTGAAGTTTGATAATGTTCTATCTGAAATGGCATTCGTACTCAGACCGGTTCTGTTGAACATTTTGTTCGATTGTATATTGGAAATGTAATTCACATTTGGAGTGCAGATATTTAACTATAAAATACTTATGTTTGTAAATAATAAAGTAGACTTCACGAAACATACAAATAATCAATCCGAGATAGTGAAGAGAATAAGATATGATGCGAAACGGAAACTTTAAAAGAACGCCTGCAATTCAATTCCTTCGTCTCGCAACTAGTTTGTCAACAAAACCAATACCTTATAGTTGTCATCAACTGCACATAAAGCTAATCGTACCATTTACTAAAGACTTACTTTTAGATTTCGAAGAAACTCTACACGACAATTGGGTATGACTTCGTATGTTATGTTGCAGATATACGATAAAATCTATAGAGGAAGTTATGAAAGCTAAGAGACACCAAGTTATCAACTCGAGAGAAGAAGGATATGTTGACACAAACTCTCGCTGCATTACAAGACAACTAGGACAGCAGTAAATATGGAAGATTAATTTACAGTTTTCCTGACTGGACAACAAGTTTATGGATGTCAAGTATTATACAGTACTTATCTGGTAATCGGTCATGACATTAAATGAAGCGTTTTCGTTTTGTGTATATAATATACTATGCAAGAAGCGTAGACGACACTACTGTGCACGTAACCAAGAAATAGTGCTTTTAGACATTTCCCCAAATGGAAAAAAAAACCTCTGTAATCGAAAGAAGACTCAAACGAACAAACGTCGTACGCCCACGTTTTGATAGCTCATGACATCAGCCGTACGCCACATTAGTTTTGCAAATATGTTTGTGGATAGGGCGAATAGAGAATGCGCTGGCCTTCGGGCAATAAACCAGTTTCTCTCTCCAGCACCGCTTTCATAGGAAAATTCGTTTTATGCTCGAGCCTGTAGTGTAAAACATTTCGGCACAAAAAGTGAACCCTTTGGTCTGTGTACGAGCGTAGCCAAACCGTAATTCCACCTTTGTGTATGACTGTTCTGCCCTTGAGCGAACCGGAAACTAATTTCAGCTCCTACTGTTGTGTTCAAAGTCGCCTTAGCAACGTTTCCTCGGAAATTTCACTGCAGCTACCAGTCTTAATTGAATTCTGTACTGACTCCCTGTTTAAAGAGTCAAATGGTTTTCCACGACATATCTCAGTACCATAATTTGTTTTAATAAAATACGTGGTATAATTTAAAATATATGTGATGGTAGGTGCTTTTTCCGGAAGAAAGTGTTTTGAATATACGATTCCACATTGTGACTTCCTACTGTAGGTACACCTCAAGAATAATAGCAGAATGTATAATTTGGTTAATCTCTACTACACTGAATATTTATTGTTTTCGAAAAAAGAGCCACTCCGTTTCTTGGAGCATTTACAATTCATTAATTTGTAACTTGTGTTTATAAAGTAATTTGTTTGAATTGCTGTTATTTAGTTGAAGTACAAAGATCCACAGTGTTTACCCATTTTTCCTAATACTACAATTTTCTACTTGACCTTGATCTAGGGTTACATTGAACATTGATAATCTGGTAGTTGATTTCAAATAATTTTAAATCTTGAAAAAAATGTACTTACATGACTTTCCCACGTGATAAGACATGGCATCTCACAGCCTTGTTTATCTAGTAATATACGTGTCGCATCAAAGCTATACAATAATACATCACACGAAACTGTTGCGGTCTTACCAACAAACGTAACCAAGCATTTAATTACAGAATTATTAAATTAAATTTTTTTTTCAACAAAATGTCTGCGTTGATTATAATAAAGGATAATGAAGATGAATTTCTATTTTAGTTCTTAAAGGCGCGGTCACCTCAATTTTCAACGTCTTTTTTTTTTATATATATATTTGTACCAGATATTTTTTCTTATTTTAGACATAAATTGTGATTTAATCTTCCTCTTAGGAAATTTTTATATCTCTTATAGTTTTCGCGTAATGAGTCGTAAACGTTAAAATTTGCACTTTACGGTTTCATGCACGCCACTTAAACCAACCGACATACCAAACCGAAAAAATTCACAATATATAACAATATTGTAGGTTATGATTTGACGTGTATAAAACAAATGATAAACAATTTTTTTATTTAATAAATAATGCTGAATTTTAAAAAGAAAATTTAAAAATTTCAACAATTTTTGAAAAATACAAAACTATACATTTTTTGTTTTTAAATGTGTCAAATCATAGCCTACAACATTGTTATATACTGTGAATTTTTTTCGGTTTGATATATCAGTTGGTTTTAATGGCGTTCATAAAACCGTAAAGTGCAAATTTTAACGTTTACGACTCATTACGCAAAAACTATAAGAGATACAAAAATTTCCTAAGAGGAATATTTAGTCACAATTTATGTCTAGAATAAAAAAAATGTCTGGTACAAATATAAAAATAATTAAAGACGTTGAAAACTGAGGTGAACCGCCCCCTTAACAGCGAGGTCATAATGTGATGCGACATGGCATGGACATGAAGCAACCAGTACCGAAATACAATGCTGGATGAAATGGGAGTAGCCAGATAAAACCCACCTACGAACTGCATCGTCCGGCAGGATTCTCAAATATGAAAATCTTAAGAAACTGCAGCAGGAATCTAACATTTACCCCAGTCGTGGTGAAATAGATATGTTAGAAGCATATGAAGGAGACAGTCTTACACACAGTACTAAACATGATAATTTGGCTACTGCAGTTAAACTTCACAAACAATATGTCATCATTTTAACCTGAAATTTAATTCCGTAAATGTAGGCTCATCTCGACAAGTATACATTCAATCAGTTATCCTATTTGCCATACAATTGAGATATTTTTCACTCGTATACAAAGACTAAAGACAGTTTTAATGTAAACGTTTATCAGTTAAGTATACTACATATATTTTGCAGCTTGTGCAAAACAATTTCACCCCCATTCCCAAGCGTGTGTGTGCATAATTTAAATTTTCAGTGAGTACGCATGATTGAAACATCAAAAATGCCTAACGTGTTGATTTTCAGAATTAGTATTATTTTTTCTATACAGAACATTTGGAGTCGGCCATTTATCCTGTTATAAAAGTGTATAGTTACTGCTTCATTAGAAGCTATAGCAAGTCGCTGACGATATAAGTGCGGCAGTCAAGGTTCAGACCATAGCCACCAGTGAATGCAAGCATAGTCATCCGAAACTGTAATCTGCCCATGTCGTCGTCTGAAAAAGTCCCTGTACTTCTATCTAAATGTGTATCGTTTATTTCTTTGTCCGCAGTTCCTCGAATCACGTATCTTTCTGTTTGGTACACATAGTATTTTATTTCTTTACTTGCTGGATAGCTCTTGTGTCATTTTCTCCCTACGAAAATTTCTGTTGTGTAGTTGGTTGTAACCAACGATGTGGTAGCAAATGTGTCTCGTTTCAAATTGGAAGTGTGCAGTTTTGAGGCACATTTTTATTTTACTATTACGGGGGCATTTCCTCTCTTACGTCGAGTCTATCTCCGTTTAAACTGGTCATCTGAGGGCCAGCGAACAGCATGCTTCTTTAAGGGGCAATCCCATCATTCGTCTTGAGTGATTTCGGAAAACCTTGGAAAACCAAAATCAGGATGGCCGGAGTCGAGGATCTAATCAGGGTCCTCCGGAATGCGAGGCGAGTGTTTAACCACTGCTCCACCACGCTTGGTAAAGTTATGACTTTGTGTTAGTACTAACAATAACAAACTAAACCATTTTTTAATGATGTAGTAAATACAAAATTAAATTGTGCAGTGTTAAACTGATTCGACTGCCTGGTTCCCTGATATGCTAATTTGGTATCTAGTGACATTACAATGGCTTTCAATCTGATGATATGCAATACTACCTACTTACACGCCTATTAATATTCGACTAAATAAAATATGACTATACATGTGTAACGAGAAAATATTAAGAGGGCTGTAATTATAGTGTTATAGGAATGTTTCCCTTCGGAAAAAAAAAATCTACGTTGAAAAGAAATATGAATAATTTTTTCAGACCAAAGACGCAAATGTTACGAATGGTAACCGTGAACCGAAGAAGTCAGCTTCAAAACTTTTTTTTGGGAAAACTATTAGAGTATCACAAACTACCGTTTGCTGTCTAGTGTGATGAGGAGGACACAAACTTTGTGTCACTCTATAAAGAAAGATGGAGTAACTCATTGCCTTTACTATGATAACATTCCAAATGGTTAAGTCGAGCGCTATTATGCACCGCTTATAGGAGCAACATATTTTATACAATTTTGCACGCAGTTAACCAAAATGGACGTTTTCCTTTACCGTTGGGAGTAAATTAAATTGTATACCACTTGTGAAAACTTTTTGCTTTATTCGAAAATTGTGTACTGACTTTTCTCTTAGAATCGTCTGTTTCCATAAGCGGCGTCTAATTTCTACACGAAGTGCAATGCTCATTTTTTATACTCCAAAACTGTGTTCTCGCTTATCCTTCCCTCTTTTATCTTCCAGCACAGCACAAACTTCTCCCTGATTGTTTTTCTTTTTACTAGCGACTGTCCATTACATGTTCTAAGACTGTCAGTTTCCCCGCAAGTTGCAGACTACAAAAAAAATACATCAAACGACTTGAAACGCTTCTTCGCAAGCACCTGTTCACTCGAAGCTGCAGCCATTTTATATTTACTCAAACACTGTGTGCTATATGTCATTATTTCATGTGCGATAGATGTCGCTTGCTGCTAGAAGTGTTCCTCGTTGTAATATCTTACAAGCAGCACACAGTATTATAATAACTCTTCGCTAAAGCTAAACACACAATCGATAAATCGTTTAAATTTTTCAACTCGCCAGTTTCAGACAACTAGTATATCATCGATATATTTCAGTTATTTTAATGAAACTTTTTACCGTTGCAAATGTCTCCATATAAACAGCAGTTCCTACAGAAAACGATAAATAAAGATGCTAAAATCCGAAGCATATATTTTCGTAAATTGTATACATTTCACAAGGCATAAAATAAAAAACAGTTGAGCGTGTGTTAAACAGTAGCAGGAATGTTCACATTTTTGTCGCCTTGCGCGGGTACCGGTACCTAGAACTGTACTTTAGACCGTTATCGCGAGGAGTTAACAGAAATTGGAACTATTTGAATGTTTGACAGTTCAGCAGTTCACGTAGGCATTTTGGGGTTTTTAAGAGGGAAGGGGGAGGACATCTTTCGGCTCAAATGTACTGTCACACTTTCATGCGAAATCATGTAACTTACATATTGGGAGGGGGGATAATTTTATTTATAAACTGTAGGCTACTAAGAACAGTGACCGGTAATTTTGCTAGATTTATTATTCCAGTACATTAATTACTTATTGCGTGTGGTCATTCTTGCTCTAATTTAGTTGTTTTTACTATTTCAGCTTGCATATTATTAATTTTAACGAACTGGTATTCTTAATGACATGCTAAAATCTTATTGGAAATGAAAATCCACTGCATGTCCCCACCTTCGAACATGGTCACAGTGTGTGAGAAGGATGGGAGGAAATGTTGAGCCGGATACTCGTCTACATGCCTGTCGCCAGCCGGCCCGAATACTTCCTTATTATCTTACATTTGTGGTGATAAGATTCATTGTGGTGCAAATCAAATAGTAGTTGCGTCATTATTTAAATTATACACATTATTAAAAGAAATTTCTGTTATAAAATATTTCACACTTAACTTGATTTATGAATACCGTTTGAGCATTGCAAGAATGATCTGCATTTTGCATGTGATTACAAATAATTATTTACGGGAAAACTATTTTAATTAACTTTTAGGACCGGTTTCACCAACCAAGTTTAAGCGATTTAATCTAGATTAATCAGCACTTAATCTGGATTGTACATGTTTTGGGTTTCACCAAGCAGTTAAACTCGATTTTCTCGTCTTAAGCGAGATTAAATTTTAACTGCTCGATTTTGGCCAGGTAACGTCACTAATCTCGTTTAAGTTCATAATAAAATGGCGCGAGCTCTGTATAATTTAGTATTTGAAGACAATACAGACGTTGAAGACTTTGTTCCTGTGTATCTTCCTCGTTAGAAAAAGAAATCATTATTTTGATGAGTATGATGATACAGACTTCCAAATTCATTTCCGCTTGTCAAAACAATAGGTCCATTCACTTTAATTGATACATACACCGGCAGTACAGAAGTCACAGTGGTCTAGAGCTGCCGAACCCCATGGCTCAGTTGCTTTGTGGCAAAGTTAAACTTCGTTGGTGAAACTGGCCCTTATACCACTATAAATCTAAGCCCATTATTTGTTGGATGGTAACATTTCTTATCTTCAAACAAATTTGAAATAATATGGAAACAATTTACTACCTGACAATGTAAAAATGTGTAGTCAGTGGCGGCTCGTAGGTTGTTGCCAGGGAGGACACAAGTTGCAGAGAACTGTACAGGATGGTGCGCTAGTTGATGCTCCAGCCACTGACACGCTGGTATGTAGGTGCCGCGTATTACAGACTGGCCACAACGCAATAAGTAGCCAGTAGATATTTCATTATCATTGGTATATGGTGGCGCGTTCACAGGAGTATACAGTTCTCGGCCACTTGTGCCCTACCCGCCAACAACTCTCGAGCCGCCACTGTAGTAGACTAACATTAGCAGGTAATGTCAGAAATGATGGCTCGCCTTCAGGAACGCTTGTAAAGTTTAAAATAATGAGTCTGCACTGAACTAAGCGCAATAGTTATAAACAAAACTGGAGTTGAGACTAAAACTGCAGGATTGTAGTGCTTCCATTCAATTAACAATTCAGTAAGCATAAACCAAGAGCAGAGTAGAATCACAAGGTAGCTTGTCCTAAATGTCCCGTAACATACTTAAAATGAAAAGATTGATTAGGTGTGTGTAGATCCAGAAGTTTAAACATGTTAGAACAATTTTCATTAAGCATAATGCGCGTAGCAGGTAAGCAAACTGTACGGGTCTTGA
>PNEQ01038829.1:17800-63177 GCA_003012365.1 Medauroidea extradentata | reverse complement strand
TCCTGTAAGAGGACATTCATTCCTTCCCTGCGATAGGGATTTTGGACTATTCAAAAAGAACATTAAGAAATGTGATAGAATCTACACTCCAAAAGAATATGTTAGTCTGTTAGTACACAGTAAGTCAAACGTCACAGTCAAGATGGTGGAGACTGAAGACATTTTGGACTTCAACTCATGGTGGCCTCGTTTCTTCAAGGAAAACTGTGTGGCTACAGAGTGTGTAGGAAGAGATACTCCTCGTGATCGTAAAGTGAATTTACTCCTTCTTCTTTCAAGGAGTTCAGATATTCAGCAGCAAGGCCAGGAGTAGTTGAGGCAAGTCCTTTTATTGGCGGCCTTGTTACGTACACCTTTCCTTTGGCTCAGCCCATTCTAAATAAACATTTCTCCATGATTATTCCAAAAGCATACCCTGCAGGAAAGGTGCCAATTAATCGTCTAAAGCTGCAGGACATCCAGAAAGTTGTGAAATATGTTGTGGGTGACACGGAAACGCTTTCATTTTATGAAGAACTATTATCATGGCCAACAACCGTAGAAGTGGAGGACGAATGACTGTAACACTTTCCAAAAATGTTTGTTTAATGTTATTGAATTTAATAATAATGAATGACTGTGTTATTATATTTAATGTATGTGTTTTTTTTGTAATATGCAATCATTTACATAATATTTTCAGCATTCAGTGTTAAAAGGAACTAACTCCAAAGACTTTAGGAATTTATATAATAGAAACTAAGTATAATCTGAGACACGACAACAATTTAATATGTTTGTAAATGATATAATTTGATATAAAAAAATATTCACATCATAACTCTAGAACTTTTTGTTTAAAACAGTTTTAATTGATTTCCCACAATTGTGATTTTTGGACTTAGTGCGCTTTTACAATGACCAATTCAATTCACTGAAAGGATTTTTAGGAACTGTCAAAAAATAACCATATATGTATGGAATATCTAAATAACTTTGATAGAATAAAATATAAAGTGTAGTATAAGTATATTAAATATACATTTACTGGCCGCAGTATATTCATTTTTCTTCGTAAATAGTGTTGAGCCCGTCTCACTGACTGACTAAGCTCAATTTGTGTTATCACAAAACAAATCACGAAGTGCTGTCTGCTTGTATCCGGCGGGCATGTCCTACACACCCGTCAGGCCCAATCGTCCTTACTTTCCCCCCTCTGCACTCAGCTGGCAACATACACAAAACAGTGGGGCGAGGCAACTAACCACTAATAAATTTACTTAAAGGCAGGGTTCAAAACAATTACGTTTATTGACTAGAATACAAATTTAGTTTTGTTACAAACTTCAACAGGAAAAGCCCAAAACGGCGTAATTTAAATTTATTATACAGATACGTGGCTGAGTCGAGTGGCACAGAATTAAATTGAAACGTGGAAACGTTCCCCTCGCCGCCGAAATGGCACCTAGCACCAACAATATTAGGAAGAAACCGAAAGATTGACGCGAAAACCTTGAAAAAATTAAAGTGAACAGACCAGAAACTTACCAAAATGAAAGGAAGAAACGCAGGCGCCATTGCCGGCCACGAGAGGAGCGGACCAACCTTCCGAAATGGAGAACGGAGGACGACTGCCTCGAGCTCGAGCTAACTCCGCCCAGCAGATGGCTGGGAAGAGGGGAGGAAGGCACGAGAACAGCCGAAGACGGCCGAAGGTAGACGAAGTTCAAGTCTCCTGGCGAGCACGAAGAGGGGAGGGGGAGGGCACATTACAAGTCCGCGGGAGCACACACACACGGCGCGCGGCTTATTTAAACGCAACTAGCTTGATTAATCACAGCCTGTCCATATGCAGATGGAGAAATATATAGCTTCTAGACGTAATACGTGGAGCTGGACGCCTGTCCAGTTCAACTCCCCCGCAGTTTGTTGTACTATAGGCCTCACAGACATCATGTCATGCCCACAGCGGAAACAAAACCGGCCACGACCAACAGGGCCATGCTGGCCCAGACTCCAATAAACCGTGGTGATGACCTGGGTTCAATCCTCTGGGTGCGCGCTGCCGTGGAGGCTCCCATCTCGCAGAACCCCTTTGCTCCAGCCAGAGATGAAGATGAAGAATTCAGCTGCCTCGTGCCACAGGGAAGGGAAAGATCACTCGAACAGTCGACCACACATGTAACATATTCAAAAGAACGGTAATGATTCCAATATATATACCGACGACCAGCTTCAAGCTGACAACAACAATATATACATCCACTAGTGACAGCAAAACTACCCTTGCACGTACCTATGAAATTATTAATATTATTATTAGCACCATTTTATACCATCTCACATTTAAGTAACAAAATACTGCCAATATACATAGATATATATAAAAAACTTCCTCTCCACATAGAGGTAATAAAATATCCATAAATAAATTAATGAATATAAAATAAATAATACCCCGAGAATCCAGGAATACACATGGCTTAACACTTATACAATGAGAGTATTATTATTGCATGCTTACATATGGCACTAAGAGCTCTGACCTTACAATACAAATGTCTTAAAGTAGGCCTTATTTATTAATTCCCCGCGGGGCCTTGCTAGCAAAGTACGACTCAAACACACACAACGAACACCAACACGTAACACATAAACACACGACCGGCCGATCTAACAACACACACAAACACAAAACAGTCGCCACCTCTGAAACACAAACACCAACTACTACAACACTCACCCAAACCTACCCCTCAACACCCCCGAAACGTAACTACATTACAGCGGGAGTAGGAAAAGGTTCGCTGCACGAGATCCCTGACGATCTCTTCTGAAGATCAGAGGCGCAAAGCCGACACCTTCATATGCAGACCAACAGGCTGCAACAGACCTTAAAACAAAACCATTACTCACTGTCTTCATCGTCCCTAACAGCATGTTTTGAATGAGACACGTGAGCCTTACGGACTACGCGCCCAGAAACCGGATCGGCAAGCAAGACGGTATTTGGCCCCAGCAGTTTGACCACGTCAAAAGGACCACTGAAACGCAACGATAGTTTACTCCCCCGATCGTCGGCACGGGAGGGAAGGGTAAACGATCTGCAGTACACAGACTGCCCTACCTGGAAATCGGAAGCCACTCTGCCGGCGTTAATAGCGCTCCCGCAAGCGACTATGCTCGTCATACAGCTGCCCTAAGACATTTGCCGCCATTAATTCTCTGTCAGCATCTGACATGGGCGCAGCTGGACTGGGAACGCCCCACACATTAAGCAACGGATGAAGGACATCTCGCCCCAATACAATTTTTGCAGGGGACTGTTTGGTGACACTATGAACAGCTGAGTTAAAACCTAAGTTGACCAGATCGAGGTCCTCATCCCAATGAGCTTGCTGCGAGTGGTACAGTGCCGAGAGAGTGCACTTCAGGTTTTGGTTGAACCGCTCCACCCTGTTTCCGCACGGAAAGTACGGACTCGAGGTGAACCGGGACATACCCCACCGGAAGCACATATCCCGAAACTCCATTGACATGAAATAGGCGGAGTTGTCGGTGACCAGGTTGACCGGCGGACCAAATACAGACCACACACGGTCAGACAACACCCGCACGATCTCACGGCTCTTAATTGACCTCAAAGCGATGAGGACAACGAAACTGGAAAACACATCCAGCAAGATCAGGATATACATGTGTCCCTTAGTGGACCAGATCAAAGGTCCAAACATATCGCAATGGGTGACTTCCCAGCTATAAGACACCTGATCGACGGTGTACAACCCGACCTTTGAATTCTGCATGGGCTTAGCGCGCATACATAATTCGCACTTGCGTACGTGTTCCCGGACATCCTTAGCCCCAGAAGGCCAGTAGAATTGGCCGCACAATTTCTTCAACGTGCCTTGCCGTCCCAAATGACCTCCAAACAGGGAGTCGTGGTAATACACTAATAGTTCTGCCCGACAATGTTCGGGGATGAACAAACGCTTCACCCGCTGTCGACGACCTACATGATGTAACAGATCGTCGATGATGACATACGGGACATCCTCGCCGCGTTGAATGTCTCGAATAAGCCTTTGACATTCAGCATCCTCGCTCTGCGCATCGCGTAAACGCACGTAGAAACCTTCACTAGTGGTAAAGGTTCCACTCAGCATCGCTGGAGAAGATGAGCCCAAAGGCTCAACTTCATAATCATCCGGATCGTACATTCAAGACAACGCATCTGCAGCTGAGTTGCTCGAACCTGGAACGTGCTGAATAACGAATCGAAACCTCATTAATCGAAAAGCCCATCTGCCTAATTTTCCGAAATCGTTTGAGTGACTCAGCAACCACGAAACCGCCTGGTTATCTGTGCACAAGTCAAACTCAACACCACTAAGGAAAGTATCAAACTTGGCTGTTCCCCACACGCACGCCAAAGCCTCCTTTTCAAAGGATCTGAGACGTCGCACTGGCCATCTGAAAGTGTGCGACTCGCGAAGCCAACGGGGCACACCGTCCCATCCCTCCATTGACTCAGACAGGCACCTAGGGCTAAACTAGAGGCATCCACGTGCAAGATGAAACGTAGATCAAAATCGGCCATGTACAGGGCAGGAGCATTGGCTAAGGCTTCCTTTAGTTTTTGAAAGCTATCCTGCTGTTCGTCTCCCCAAACAAAATCTGCGTTTTTACATTTCAAAAGATTTAGGGGCGCAGCTAATTCGGAAAATTGAGGGATAAAACGGGAATAGTAACCCAACAGACCCAAGAAGAGTGACACACCACGCACGCTCTTCGGCTTCGGAAAATCCACTACCGGGCGAACACGCCCCGGATCCATTAACAATTTCCCTTCAGAAACAATGTACCCCAAGAAATGGACGGACGGTGCGGCCCAGGTGGCCTTGGCCGGATTAACGGTAAGTCCAGCGCCACGCAAACGATCAAGCACTAGGCGCAAGTAACCCAAGTGCTCAGTCAAGTTGGAACTATACACAATAATATTGTCTATATAATTATAGACGCACCGGAACTTCAAGTCAGCCAGGACATGATCTAATACCCTAGATAATGCCTGCGTCCCGAACTTTGCTCCCATTGGGATACGATTGAATTCGAACTGCGCCCACGGGGTGTGGAATGCCGTGTATTTCCGGCAGTCTGGGTGTAGTAGACATTGGTGAAAACTGGCATTCAAGTCGATCACAGAGTATACACGAGCTTTGCCCAAATTCTGCAAAGCGGCATCGACAGTCGGCGCTGGGAAGGGATCCAAGTAAATCTTGGCATTCACCTTAGACATACCTGTCACAATCCGGTGACCTCCGCCCTTCCTCTTGACCAAGAACGCCGGACTGGCATAGTCCGAAGTTGAAGGTGATATTACTTCTTCACGCAACATTTTATCAATGATGTCCCGCATAATTGTCAACTTAGGGGGGCTGTACGTGTAAAATGGTACACGAACTGGAACATCATCCACAACCGAAAATTTATACGGCATGACGTCACACCGACCCATACATGTCGTGATCACGTCAGAGTAGTCGTGGAGAACACGATCTATGCTATCATTTTGCACAAAACTAGCCATCGCCAAACGTCCTAACCAAGCCGAACCGGACGTAGCCGAGGAATGCAAGGGGCAAGAAGAATTAGGCGCAAACTTAAACACCAGCTGTCGACCATGTACATCTACCACACCTTGCGCTCGAAACAAAAATTCAACACCTAGCACCACATCAGCAATTAAACCTGGTACTAGCGAGAACCGATGCGTCCAAGTAAACCGGTTGATCTTGATATGTAATAATACTGAACGACGACATTCGACTACTTGACCTGTTGCCACACACACTTGGAGGGCAGATGTGTCCTCCAGTCTGGAAACTACACGCGGATCCTTACGCAACAATACCTCCCAAAACTGATCTCGAACAAAACAGTGAGAAGCCCCTGTATCTAACAGGGCTGCACCTGAGAGCCCGTACAACGACACGGAGACAAAGGAATCATGACGCGTCACAGAAGAAACAACACGCCGCACGTGCTTGACGCGCAAAGGGGCGGCGTGAGTCAGTTTCCCCGAACACTGCCCCCGAACATGCCAGCGCCTGCCACAACGGAAACATGCCCGCGACCCAGGGCTTACACGAGGAAGCCGACAGTCTGCCAGTAAATGACCCCTCTCATTGCAATTAGCGCACCTGGAACTTGCAGTGCCCTGAGGCCGCACTTGGTCAGTAACAATATTGCTGGCCAGAAAACGACTCGTCGATTCATTCACAGTATTCCCCTGTTTGCCGCTAGACGGAATGGCAACGAAACTGCGGTCTCTATTTGAATGCGACAAGACTTGGCCTCGCCCACAGTCTAACCGTCTGCTAACAACGCCCCCTGACGCCCGACCGACTGCATCAACAACACCACAGGCGCTGCCAACTCCAGTCATAACAGAAGGGGTTGCCAATTTTACCTGACTGTAAAATTCAATCTCCATGGCCATCTGACGATCGACCTCAAGGGCCAACTGACGCAATCCTTCAGCGTTCGTAGGCATAGGCTGCATAAAACGATGCGCACGAGCACCGGGCGACCAGCGATCCACAATGCCCTGCACCAACTTTGGCTCCGCCCTTTTTAAATTCATGGCCCGGGCACAATTCAAAACGTCGCTAACGTTTACAGACACTGATTCACCAGGTCTTTGGAATCTGTCGATATAACGGCGCTTTGACGCCGACCACCCAGAAAGCCCCCCTGCACTCTCTAACAAATGTGTCTTAATTGTCTCGTAGCAAACCGCTGAAGCAGTAACATGCGCCAACGCACTCGAGGCGGGTTCAGCTAAACGAGTCGACAAACAAGTAAAAAAAAAACTCCTCACGGTTCGCACAACATAAGCCATAATAAACAGCATCGGCAGCCACTAGAAAACGCACGGCCGAGTCGGGATCTACAACCGTCAGCAGCGGAATGGAGTTTACCCTCTCCATAACTATCGTCTGTCGAGCTGACACAGGCCCGTCGTCGACGTCAACCAAACCACCCATGTTAACATTATTAACAACCCTTAATGAATTAATATATGTCATGGCTCGCAACCGCAATGCCGTGACATTTTCACTTCTGTCAAATTCTACACCTGCACTCGTTAAATAATCGCAAAGCTGCAAATAATCGTACTGTTGCACGAAATCGGGTACTCCGACCGTAGCCATAATGGTAAAATAGGGCGTGAACCAAAGAGTCAAATATGAACAAAGCGAAACCTCCGCAAATAAACTACTACAGCCAGTGCCCCGACACCCACTAATGTTACCAGCATTTGCGCACAACTGATTAAACTACAACGCAATCCGCTTAGGCGTAACAGCACCAGCAGAGTCGCGCAGGAAAATTGATCCCGTCTCACTGACTGACTAAGCTCAATTTGTGTTATCTCAAAACAAATCACAAAGTGCTGTCTGCCTGTATCCGGCGGGCATGTCCTACACACCCGTCAGGCCCAATCATCCTTACTTTCCCCCCTCTGCACTCAGCTGGCAACGTACACAAAACAGTGGGGCGAGGCAACTAACCACTAATAAATTTACTTAAAGGCAGGGTTCAAAACAATTATGTTTATTGACTAGAATACAAATTTAGTTTTGTTACAAACTTCAACAGGAAAAGCCCAAAACGGCGTAATTTAAGTTGATTATACAGATTCGTGGCTGAGTCGAATGGCACAGAATTAAATTGAAACGTGGAAACGTTCCCCTCGCGGCCGAAATGGCACCTAGCACTAACAACATTAGGAAGAAAGCGAAAGATTAACTCGAAAACCTTGAAACATATTAAAGTGAACAGACCAGAAACTTACCAAAATGAAAGTAAGAAACGCAGGCGCCATTGCCGGCCACAAGAGGAGCGGACCAACCTTCCGAAACGGAGAATGGAGGACGACTGCCTCGAGCTCGAGTTAACTCCGCCCAGCAGATGGCTGGGAAGAGGGGAGAAAGGGGAGGGAGGCATGAGAACAGCCGAAGACGGCCGAAGGTAGACGAATTTCAAGTCTCCTGAAGAGCACGAAGAGGGGAGGGGGAGGGCACATTACAAGTCCGCGGGAGCACTCACACACGGCGCGCGGCTTATTTAAACGCAACTAGCTTGATTAATCACAGCCTGTCCATATGCAGATGGAGAAATATATAGCTTCTTGACATAATACGTGGAGCTGGACGCCTGTCCAGTTCAGTGTTAAATCATCCATCGAGGAACAAACAAAGTAACTAAAATTCGTTGATAACTTGGCCGCGGGAGATTTTGAGCTGAACGCGCACGGCTGAGCAAAGACGGCCAAGCGAGCAAAGCTGTGTTGCATAACAAACTTGCCTAGATCCTCATCCTGGTGGCTGGAGAGTGTACGAGCATCTAGATACTCAGTCCACACAGCGCGGCAGCGGACAGAACGGATGCTAATTCACAGATAGTGCTTCACGTGTCCGTCAGAATGCGCTGCCGTGCAGTGTGCCTTATTGATTAATTCTTTTACCGATATAATGCAGTGGTGTCCAGCGTGATTATTTTCTGTCGCGTCACGTGATAAAACCAGTGTATCTATAGAAAGAAATACGTTATTATATTATTTTTGTAGACTTTTTACAGCAAATTTATTAACGTAAGTAATATTTTTTGCAGATGCTAAAAAAACACGAGTGCAATGTATTTTTAGCGAGCAGCAACCAGTATGCGCGATGGCCTGTAAGTTACAATGGCCGCTGCTTCACGTATTTATTAGTTTACTGTTATCTCGCTAACTTTTAAAGTTTTTTTCGCAGAATCTTTTCTTTTATGGCCGTGGTTTACCTATTGATTGTAACTGCTATTGTTGTGGGCTATCGTACTTTTTTAAAATTACCTCAATTTCCGACGAAACATGCCTGTGGATTTAACTTTTTTTGGGTGAGGAGGGGTGGTAAAAAAATTTAAAGTTTGATTTAACGAAACATCAATTTAGAGTAACCGTTTTCGGGTACTGAGGCATTTCGTTAAATCGGGATTCTATTGTAACTGTGTATAGTACATTTGTAAAAACTTTTAAAAACAATCATGCAAATTTAATATAATTGAACATTTTTAATTAAATGATCGTCATTTTTAATTCCACAAAAAAGACTGGAAATTCATAATTTTTGTCTGGAAAACTGGGAAAAGTCAGAGAAATATGATCTACAGATTCTATAACAACCCTGGTTATGCATCGTCTCTCTCTCATTCCTTTTGCCCCTCTCTGCTGCTCCTCGTTGTATGAGGGTCCTCGTTGTTGCCTCGATGACGCTCCCTTTCCTGGTACTCTCCTCTCCATGTCCTCTCAGTTTTCCTCTCGCCCCTCCCTGCTGCTCCTCGTGGTTTTAGCGACTACGTGGGCCTGTGTTCTCATTGCCACAGTGGCACACCCTTTCCTGGTACCCCTCTCTCTATCATCCTCTCAGTTCCCTTTGCAAACTATCATACCGTCTACCATAACCGCACTCTGCCATGTTCTCCTGTAGGTTTCCCAGTTTGTCCAATTCTTGTAAAACTTTCTGCGTTTGTTCTACCGTCCCAAATTCCTTTCCTACTAACATTTGTTAAATTTCAACAGGTGTCTGTGCGACTGAAATTTGCTTCCAATTCACCTACTTTGCATGTTATGTGGACTGTGAGCTGCAGCAAGGCAGTTCACTTAGAGCTGGTGTACTTGGTGAGTGCCTTGGTTCCCTCACTGACAGCGTGCTTGGCCAATTCCCCGGGCAGGAGAAGCCTGACGGCCGTTTGTATCTCGCGGCTCGTGATGGTGGAGCGCTTGTTGTAGTGTGCGAGGCGGCTGGCCTCTGCTGCGATGCGCTCGTAAATGTCGTTCACGAAGCTGTTCATGATGCTCATGGCTTTAGACGATATTCCAGTATCTGGGTGAACTTGCTTCAGAACTTTGTAGATTGCGTAGCTCTCCTTCCTCTTTCACTTCTTCTTGTCGCCCTTAGAAATGTTTTTCTGGGCCTTGCCCGCTTTCTTGGCTGCTCAGCCCTATCACTCCCCAAAATCCTTATACTCCATTACTCCTCTAATATCTCTGCTTCGAACCTTGTGTAGCTCTCTATTTATTGCTCTTCCATTCAGGGGTAGCCAATCCTCACACCTGCCCATGATAGTTTTTTTTTTTGCCACAATTAATTTTTCCTGTTCGTGACAATCATTTACATTAAAAAATTCTCTAAGCTTTTTCAAGTGTTTACATGGGTGCTCCCCTCTCTCCCCACTAAACTTTGGAATATCGTCTTCCCGATAACTATGTCCAAGGCTGACAGCCTGTGCTTCAATTCTACCCCTCAGATCACCAGCACGGCTCCTTTATTTCAGTTCTTGAATTTCCCTTTTTTTTCACTTATTTTTGATTTGATTGCTTGGAAACTCAATTCCATTTTTTTCTCATTTTACATTTCTACCTCATTTATTTTCCCATTTAGTGTTTCCAGCTGCCCTTCTTGTTGGGTCATCGCACCCTGGCACATGACTAAACCAGTTTCCAGATTGATGGCACGGTCACCCAGTCTCCCCACTTCCCTAGCGGTACTTTCAATTTCCTCCTTTATTACCATCATTTCCTCCATCGCTACCCGCAACATGCATCATTCTCCTGACGGGTTGTCCCCCTTACCCCCTCTATAGCATTGTTCAGTACCCTGCTTACTGCTGTTTCAACTGCTCTCTCCACCATTTCTCTTGTCTCCCTTACCGAGTTTTCAAGTCTTTCCTCTAAATTTTTTAGCTAGTGTCCTAGCCGGTCCCCAGTCTCCTCCATTTTCTTAAACAATTCCGCTTGATTTGTTTGTAGCATATGCCACAATGTGTTCAAATTCATAGCGCCTGGTGTTATTTGCAATAAATCCCCCATATCGTCAGTGGTCTCGCCTATATCGTAAGGGTCGCTTCCTGGTGACAGCACCCCTTCTGTCCTCCCAAAACCATCATCATTCTCTACCATCCCTACTCCGGCCATACTTTGACTTCTCGTTATGATTTCCGTACCCTTGCAGTTACTCATTTTAAACAAACATGTGGTCTATTACAAGCAGAATGTAAACGTAGAGAAAGATAGAAAAAAAACCTCTACCCATGCAGACACGTGGTCGCCGGGCAAAAAATGACATCACGCTACCGTTAATATTGACACTTCTGGTTCAGACACCCGTGTTATGTGGCACTGCTCTAAACACAGAAATCAATTACGTACCACACAGCCACATGTGCATACTAATGGAACACATTTATACAATACAAAACATGAGCAAGAAAGAAATGGGAGGGAATTAAACATAAACACTAATTTAACACTTGCGAACCCTGCTAAAGATCTGGCTACTCTGCTACAACGTACAGGGTCACACTTTTTTTCGTTACCCAGTTGCCCGGCTCACCTCCCTTTTCATGCAAGAACCATTGCCATGGTTAGCGGTCGGCGTTGGCTAGCAGGGTGCTGGGGGCTAGCCTGAAGTTCTAGATGGTCTGGTAGTTATCCACACTGTTTCCCAGGCGTAAAGATCGGTAGATTACTGTGGCGGCAAGCTGTTGTATCGTTGTGGACGATCGCTCGGTGATAGCCATTTGTGCCTGGCGACGTCACCTTGTACCTTCCCGAAGTACTCAAATTCTTCCTCCAAGATCCCCACGCTTACGGCTGCCAATTTTTCAAGGACATAGATTTGTTGGTGAATCGTCATATGTGCAAGTTATGTACAGTAAGGGTAGTCTAAACAGTAATAAAAAAAATTGAACTGGAGAAACTGTTTGACAAAGGTAGCATGTGAGTAAGGGAGCACATGATGTACTTAAACCCTGCACCAGCCTTCACTGCAAATGCACCCTGGCCAGCAGTTATGATCGGGTTTGATGATCAATTAAGAAAGAAAATTAATGAAGTTTCATAGTGGTAAATTTCCTTGGGGGTTGTAAAGTGCCCGATCATATTGACATTACATTATGTCTAACTGTTGGGGGAGTTGCACTAAATGGTCCAAACTTTTTGTATTGGTAATAGTCGAGGCTGGTGCATTTGCAGGGAAAGCTGTTGGGTGTTTAATACAGATTAGATGCTGGCTACTTCAGCGGATAGTGTTTAGGTAGCTTTCCACCCACAGTGTGATAAAGTTG
This sequence comes from Medauroidea extradentata, assembly GCA_003012365.1. Lineage (NCBI taxonomy): Eukaryota > Metazoa > Arthropoda > Insecta > Phasmatodea > Phasmatidae > Medauroidea > Medauroidea extradentata. The sequence continues at coordinate 51,027 of PNEQ01038829.1, read as the reverse complement.
CCCAGTCAGGGGATTATTCATGGGCCTGGCTGACCTAAAATGTGAGTGGACATGTCTAAGTGATATGTCAGAGTGCAGGCTTGACCTAGAGTTACTGTTCAAAGTTTTCTTTTCTGAACTGCAGTGTAATGTGAATATAATTTATATATCCAAAATATTGGTCGTGAACATAGTTTAAAACCTTATATGACAATTCTAAATATGCAAACTATGTTCTAAAGCCAATCAGTGGTCAAGTTGACTGACATAACCTCAAATGGAGGGTACTTGTACACTGTTCTTATCCAATAGTCAATCAGCTAAGGCAACTTATGTAAAATGTCGTTTTCAACAATAACTTACAGTTTAGTGTCAATCAAACACACTCAAAATTTGTAAAATTTTATCTAAATTACTCTGTCATAACTCAGCTTGTGAATGTACTATTGTGAAGTTGTTTTGGTCTAAGCCTTTCTGGCAAATGTGGCGGCGATAGTGTGCCACCGACATCAAGTTTTATATGTTTTCATTTAATATATCACGTATTTTGATAAGCAAAATTTTGCTGCCAATATTTAATCTATTTACTGTTAAGTTGTAAGATAAGCTTTGTTTTTTATTAATATAATTTTTTGGACATGGTTTGCGACCACCAGAAGCTGCTTGAGAGGATGCCAGCACCGCAGAGGTGTAGTTGACCCTTGGCGACACTCTTGTACCCGCAGCGCAAGTGAGTGGACGTAGAGATGGTAATGGAGGAGATCGTTGGGCTAGGGGTTTTGTTTCTCGTGTAGAAACGTGACATTAGCGATCAAACTTTTCTGCTGTTTATGTTTTGAGCACTTGCATCCAAACTGCAACTTTCGGAGCTCCATTATTCTTTTTTTTTTTTATAATGCTGAGTCTTTGAGTGTAACTGCACGCTGACACTGGAGATAGAAACAAAAATGTACAAGATATTATAAAGTTAAGAATTGTGAACCGCTAACGAATTGTAAAAGGCAATAGAAGTGCACGGGAGCAGAATTTGCTAATTAAAACCTAATAATGTTATAGATGCCTTTGGATTTGATTTGTGACTCACCATGTGCTTTCCAAACCCATGTACTTTTCACCCTGAAATAAGAGTGTTCTCGCTGCATGCACCACCGTGGCAGACCTCTCTGTGTAGTGGTACCATTACAGTAGACACCAGAGAGCAACAGTGAGTATACAACATCTTTCTCTCGCTCTTTTATACCTTTGGCAAATAATTGAGACAAAGCAGAAATAGCTTATTCTGGAGTACCTGTGGCACATTTGCAAGAGCAAGAGCATGAGAGAGCACACCCCTAGTAAATTGAGAAACTGACTGATAACACATGCATTCTAAAAATATTTCCTTGCACAGAATGGGTATTAAGGACTCTGGTTTGATCTTTTGTGTTGTTTTGTATATTTGTGTACCGGAATCTGTTTTATTTTTTGACAGGACGAAAAAAAACTATAGAACGGAAAACTTCAGCAAGAAATAATTTTATCTAATAGGCCTAGATATCAGGTTCTTAAGTAAGCAAGTTCTGAAGTTTATAAATTTAAATTTTCCTGCATTAGCATCATTAGGTTCTTGCAGTTTTTATAAATCTGGCATATGCCAGAGCTATAGTCGTATGTGAACAGTTCAAACACAGACATGCAAGTTGAATAATTTCAAGCTTGTAGCATTGCAAGACAAGGGATTTTTATTTACTGGAGAATTAGTATATTATGTAATCTTAATTTTATAATATAATATTTAAAATTGTAATTTTATTTCAGTGGTCTTGGTTCCAGAAAGGGAGAGTAAAGACGCAGTTCTGTGTTTCTCGTTATGTTCTAGATAGGGTATAATGTTTGTCGTTATGGCCAGGTGGCCTTGGTTGGAGGCAGTAGCTTTGTTTTTCTTTTTGTGTTCTGTTTTTTTCTGCAGGAGTTTTGCGCCGTTTGTTTTTTAATGTGTAGTTTCTAGTTGTGCCCTAGAGAGTCCTAGATAATTGAATGAATGACGAGGGTCACGCCACCGAAAACCAGCCAACGAGAGCATGGCGTGTGACGCCCCTTCGCCCTTCATTTTGGAATGTTTTGCCTCCGCCATGTTAGAACAAGTTATGACGCGATCCAGAGAGGATGTGTGCGGGTCTGCGGCTCAAAATATTTTCAAGACGTGAAGTTCGGGAGTTGCAAATGTAACATGTGTGGGTAGCATCATGGCCTCTATTCTGTAACCTTACTTTTCGGACATCTTTTGAACTCTCCAAAATTAGTTTCCGCCCACATGTGTAGGCCGTTAGGTGCTGAGAGCCAGGATGGCTACTCATTCTTCTTCGCCGCGTGTGTATTCACCGTGACATTAAAAACTGACTATAGTTAAATTCACAGTGAAAATTAAGTTAATTGGAGAACGGAATTAAAAAAAGTTTGTGTATTTCCTGATGGTAACAATAGAATTATATTTGACATGTAATGGTGCAAAGCTAAAAATAGTGTAAAATTAAAATCTTTCATGAAAGTAAAATTTAATTTTGTTGTGAATTATGTTGGACATAAGGTAGGCCTAAATAGTTTTGATATGTTGAAAATTTTTTGTTAATTTAATTTTTATTGTGGCAAAGGGTGAAGAAATTATATATTTTTTTATTTTTTGCTAATTGTTAACCTTGATAGGCTATTTGAAAATTCTGTAGTCAAGATGTCAGAAGGGGAAACAAGTTTTAGAGGTTTTTCTGCAGAGGATGTAGAGGGTAGGAATGATGAGAATACAGAATCAGGGAGTCAAGTTCATAGGTCAAATGAGGGAAACAAAGCTGAAGTTACACTAATATTAGAATTACTTAAAGATCAGTTTTCAAATTTTCGGTCTGAACAGGATAAACAATTTGCTGAATTTAAGGAAGAGATGAAGGAGATGTGGGATGTTGTCAGTGAGGGTTTAAAGCAAAGAGTGATACAGTGTGGGGGTGAGGTACAGAAGGTAGCGAACAAAATACAGGCAAACGAAAATGTAATTAAAGATTGTTAGGTTAGGACAAAAATTGTTGAACAAAATGGTCAGAAATTACAAATTGTTGTAGAAAACATACAAGTTCAGCAACATAAGTTACAGGATAATGTCAATAGGCAAGGGAAAAACATTTCAACAAATGCAAAAGAAATTGAACAATGTTGGATTCAAATTCATGAAAATGTTATGGACATACATGAACTTGAAGGGCAGGTGCAGGAGTCAGAAAGTAATTTTGAACAAAATGTAGAAAAACTATGTAGTCAGAGTCCAGTCATTGGTCAGCATCTAGAGAATATTTGAGGAGAGGTGAGGAAAAAGAAGAGTAAATGTAAACAACACTGTGATGAAAATTTTAAGCAGTTGCGTAGACAGGGCTATGGCCTAACGGGAAACTGATTCATTGACTTCTGATGATATTTTGACTTTTGAGAGAACAGTACCAAAATTTTTTGGGGACAACAGACGACCTAACCCTATGCAATTTGTACAGAAATGCGAGAGAGTGCTTAATTCTCTAGGGGAGTCGGATGAATAAAAAGTACAGCTGATTGTCAGTCGGTTAGGGGGTGATGCAGCTCAATGGGCTAGTTGGAAGGAAACTGACTGGGTAAATCTTTCAGAAGCAAAAATGGCTTTTTTGCAGAAATACTGGGGAATTTACATATAAGATGACATTTTACAGTATATATTTGCAGGCAAATACAGACCACAAAGTGGGCCCATGGCAAATTATGTACAGCGACTACATTTGTAGACCAGGTAGGTGTATTTGGATCAGGGAATGACAGAAGAAAGGTTTACTTTACATATAACACATCATTCCCCATGGACAATCCAAAACTGTATTTTAGGGAGTAGACCTAAAAATATTGATGATTTGACTACACTGCTAGAAGCTATCTATAGGAGAAATGAGAGGGAAGAGGGATTGAGGAGAGAACAAGATAATAGGGACAGAGGTCAGGGGAATGATAGAGTAAATAATCAAGAAAGGGATGAGCAGAGAGAAAAGGGTAGAGAGAGGCGTGGTGGAATTCATGAGGATAATAGGGGGGGTAGAGTACAGAATGATTGAAGGCAAGATAGAGACGATCAGAGACAGGCTAGGAATAATCACAGGAATGAAAGAAAGGGGCAAAGAGAAAGGGAATCAAATTTTAAACTTGTAGAAAGGGGGGATTGTGCCCCAAATGCCTCCTTGGATAGACAAGTGGGGAAAAATAATTATTGTGGGGTATTGCTTACAAATCAGAAAATTCAAAATTGTGATAGTGAAATCCAAACAGATCTGAAATCTTCGTGAAGAAAATAAGGCAGAAGCAAGGAGGTTTCAGGGAAAAAGGGGTTTATGTCCATACATTAAAAGGTGTTTGTAGTCTGTAGGAAAACATTTGAAAATGCTTGTTGATTCAGGGAGAAATTCTAGTGCCGGACAGAGAACCACATAAACAAATGGACTAACTGTTACAAATATTTTAAGGATGCAAATATTTCACGAAAATTTATTTAGTCTCTTCCTATTGGCAGATACCTTTAGTAAAGTCATCCAGATCTTATGCTGCTTTTTCTCACCAAGATCAAACATATCATTTCAAAAGATTACTGTTTGGTTTAAATGTATCAGTAAGTCATTTAATTCGGGGTTTAGAAGTAGTTTTAGGGGCAGAAATTTTAGAATCTGTACCATGTATGTAGATGACATTCTCATTGCAACCAAAACATTTCAGGAACATTGTGATCTTTTGCAGTCAGTACTCACTAAATTACAAATAGGAGGTATGACAGCGAGCATTACTAAGTCTGAATTTTTGAAGGAAGAAATTACTTTTCAGGTAACTTAGTAAGTGCTGAGGGAATAAGAGCGGATCCTAGCAGAATTAAAGTCATACAAGAATATCCTTATCCTGAAAATCGTAAACAACTGGAAAGATTAATGGGATTTTTCAATTATTTTCAGGATTTTTCAATTATTTTCGAAAGTACATTCACAATTTTAGTAAGATTTGCACACTTTTAAAAATTTGGTTGCAGAAGGGACATAGTTCAGAATGGGGAAAAGAACAGAAGGAAGCTGTAGATAAATTAAAATGAGAGTTGTGCAGGGAAATATTGTTTCATCATGCTAAACTGGATGAGAAATTTTACATTGCATGTGATGCTTCTAATGAAGCTATAGGGGCAATGCTATTTCAGATGAATCAGGAAGGAGAACCAGTACCTATTAGTGTGACCAGTAGGGCGTTAAATGTAGCTGAAACCAGATGTACTATTACAGAGAAATTATTGTTAAGGGCGCAGTCTACCGCAATTTTCATCACAATTTTTTATTTGTACCAGATATTTTTTTTCTTATTTTAGACACAAAATGTGACTAAATTTGGCTCTTGTGAAATTTTTTTATCTCTCATAGTTTTTGCGTAATGGCTTGTTAAAAGTCGTATTTTTGCATGTTTCCGTTTTAACGGCTACACTAAAACGAACTGATATACCAAACTAAAAAAAATTACAGTGGATAAAGACATTGCAGGCTACAATGACATGCTCATAAAATTTAAGAACAAAAATTATTTGAATTTTAAAAAATTGCTGAAACTGAAAATAAAAGTTTAAAAAGTTGTATTTGCTTGTTCCAAATTTAGGATTTACATATATGGTAAGGAAACTACAGTATTGCCCATTCACAATGAAGTGAGCACTGCATAAAGTTTTCTTTCAGCTGTTTCTCAGCCATCTTTATTATTTTTAATATGAAAACTTCAGTGTAGCTAAAAACCAGTGTGAATGTTTCAACCCTCTCAAAAGTTAACATATGTTTGTCCGTTAAAACATATTATTTATCAATTACATGTTCTGCTGAGTGTTCAGTTTATAGTGAACAGCCTGTACTGACTGATCACAGTGCTTTATGTCATTTACAGTCATTTAAACTTTTACATGGTAGAATTACAAGATGGATTTTGGCATTACAGGAGTACTACCTTAGTATTGAGTATGTTCCTGGCAAGACTCAGGTTGTTGCTGATGCACTGTTGAGGAGTAGGACCGACTTTGCTAAAGCTAAGGCTAGATAATTTAAAATTAGGAGTCTTAGAGAGGAGTTGGATAAAGCAGATCAAGGGTTTAGAATTTGTGCAGAAAAAATAAAAACGGAAACTTTGCAAGATCCCAGATTAAGTAAAGTACTGCAAGAGTTATATTCGGAAAATTACAGAAATGTCATTCAGGAAAAATTCAAGGAAAAAAAATGGGTATTTATTCCAGAATATTAACAGAGTAGATTCTAAATGGTTGTTATGTATACCTGATTCACTCAGAGAGGAGATTAGCCCGCAACACACTATACAATATTTCCTACTAGTTTGCTTACTAAAATATTTACTAGTTTCTCTACTGGCTGGCATGCTTGTTTTGTAAAGAAAATTTACACTTTTCATTGCTTCAGATGCACAAAGGAATTTATAAAAAGAGCTTTGTGGGCAAGAAAATGGCTGTTACGATGGAATTGGAATCGCGGTACCCTTATTATGTTTTTGGAAGAACTTGATAAGGAAAATTGTGGCTATGCCTGTGTTTGTGTATATTTTGCCAACTTCCGAAAAAACTATTTGCTGTAGCTTCCTTTTTTTTTCAGTCAGTTGGTCTTTCATCCAATTCTTTCCTGCCATGTTTAAACAAGTTTGTTTCTCAATACTCGCACGCGCCAAAACTTCTAGTGTAGTTTTCATGAATTCTGATTGGCCGCTGCTTAAATATTGTAGTGCAGCTCGCAAAAAAAATAGCACACCAGCAATTAGGCGAATCCAGTACTTAAGCTTGCAGGGCTGCTAGTAGCAGGCAAGATTTTAAGTAGAGAAGCAAGTGGCCGAGCAAGTACGACTCCTAGTATACAATATTGTAAGGAATAGCGTACCGTGTGCTGCGGGCTTAAATCAGGGCTTTTTTAATGGCTCACTTTATTACAAATCACCTATAGCAAAAAAATTCCTGTCATAACATCACCTCAAGTATTTTAGTGTCAATATTTGCCAATGTAATAGTATAAAAATATATTGTTCCTTGTAAAAAAAATTTTCACACCTGAAATATTATGTATATGAAGATTTTTTACATCAACTGTGTGTATAAAATATGAGTGGGATAAAAATTCCTTCCGTGACTACACCTATGTGTAATTTTGTATCCAAACTTGCCAAAATAACACTCATAAAAATAGTTTGAGACAAGTAAAATAATGTTCAACCCTGAAATGTTGTGTATATGAAGCTTTATTGTATTACAATATTATTTAGAGCAGTAAATACTACTATTGTTTTCATCAACAAAGGGCCTTTTTTTTTTCTTGTCCTTTGTTGACCATGTGCATAATAATTTTTGTAAGCAATTAGTAATTTCATAAAAATTTAAATATCATGTAAAACCATTCCCTATAAGTTAAATTTTAATCCACAACATTTATTCAACTAGTACCTGGTCTTTTCCAGAAATTGTCATTAATTTTTCAAATTGATGTCCTTCCATGACAAAATAATACTGTAGCTTGACCCAGGAAGCTTCAGAATACAAGTATCTATGCATAATGTCGAGTGATTTAGGATGGAGAAGGTATGTAGAGACAGTGGTGTCTAAAGGTTAGGTACGCAACAGCAGAGTGGGACCCATATGTAGAACTGGAGGTGTGGAAGCTGGAGAAGAAGCTAACGAGACTCTGAGATGTGTAAGGGTTAAATGACGAAGGAATGTGTACAGAGGAAGGTTAAGAAGATCCATAGGCGCCAGTTCCGCAGTTTTAGCTCGGCAAAACGTGAGCACGAGACGTCTTTCTCAGGTTGTGTGGCAAACGACCACGTGACTGCCCCCAACCAGCGTCACTGATGTTGATCTTGAGCCTGGCTACGTATAGGTACTTACACACACCCACACACTTAGCACTTGTTTAGGCCAGGGCCATGCCTCTTCTCCACTGAAATACACGTGAATTAATGGGTTCACACCCAGTCCTTATACAGAAATGAAAAACACTATTGTTTTAAATTAATTGAATAGTACGTTATGTTTAGATACATATTTCCTACAAACTGTAACTGCGGTGATGACAGCGGTCCGGCCCCTGGACAGAACACTAATGTTAATATTAACTGACTAAAGATGCACTAGACATTACACAAGGTCCAGGGGTGGCGCAAGAGTAGTTCTCCTGCACGTGTGCACTGCTCGGTGGTTGGATGAACAGACCAAGATTCACAACAAAATGAAATGAGAGGAAGTGGAGATGGTGAACAAAAGAATACACTAGATGCAATTACAGGGTGTCTACTAGGTCACTAAAGTCACGAAAGTCCGGAAAAAGTCACGAATTGTGAAAATGTCACAAAAGTCCCACAATAGTCACTAATTTGAAATACATTTTGGTATGTCACGAAAATTATTTTTGTGTGTTAGATACTTGTCGAATCATTTGTCAAACGTGCATGTTTACACTACTAGTATTTCTTATGCACTGAGCAAGTAAAATAAATAATTAGTTTGTATATTAGCTATCATAGTCATTGTCATAAAAACAACTTAAATTTAGGTATACATTGATTACAGATTTTAAAATTGGACATGCTTCGTGCTCAATATTGGAGGAAACATAATGAAAATTGTCGGCTGTGTTGCACTATTAGTTAATTCTGTTTGAACAGTTTTTCAAGAAAAAGTCACTAAATTTTATTTTTACAATCTGGTAGACACCCTGAACTAATAATTAAAACATATTTCATTATTTAAGACACTAGCAAATTTAAAACAACCCAATAATAAAATTAAAAAACCTGGCAACTGCTTTAATTAAAATGAAATTAATTATTAATGTATGTCTGCCCGTCCGTCTCTTGTTAGCTAACACATGTCTATAATTACTAAGGTGTCTATGCCAATAATTAGTATATTTGCATCTGTTGTACCCGATGCCAAAGGTAGTGGGTGATTTATAGCAGGAAAAACTGTCTGAGAAAGATACGTGGATGTCTGGTTCACGTCAAAGCATAGACTGGCAGCAAGGTGGGTGAAGGATAAATGGAGAAGGTAAGGGCAGGCTGGTGAGGACAAAGTGAACTTTCTGCCATCTGTGATGCTTAAAGAAAGGGATGGAAGTCGTCGAAGGAAAGGAGAAGAGGGGTAAGGTTGGTCAAAATGTACAGGATGTTGAATGAAGAGGGAGGCTGCCAGTTAACTAAGGCAGAGTGGAGAGGAAGAGTGAATAACAACACAGAGATCCATGTGTTGAGAAGCAGAACAGAGCGGGGTAGGCAGTCAGTGCTTAGTAAGTTGGTGAGGGAGTGAAATTTACTTTCGGAGGAGTTGGTGGCAGTGAGTGGGGTTGGAATGTTTAGGACGGGATTGTTATGGGATTGAGAAAGAAGTTGCATCTTTCCACCGGACCGTTGCCTAATTATAGAACATTATTTGTATTGTTATTGTTGTTATATTTTAATTGCAGAATGGCCACCATTGTTGGTTGAAAGGTTGTGTTCTTCTCTGTTTTAATTAAGTTTCTATGTGAATTATATTATTTGTGAGGGAAAAGTGGTTAATAGCTAATTTTTAAAAGAGTTCTAAAAAATTGCAGTAATTTTAATTAATGTTGTGGCAATCAAAAACATCAAAATAAAAAAAGGTTAGCAAGTGATGGCTGTTAGAATTAAGGGTTTATTTTATTAGTACCATTATTTTGTAGGACAAATTGGGACAGCAAAGGTTTAGTTACAAGGTAGTGTAAATATTGCTATCTTAAGATGGTGGTGGTAACTGGGCTTTATACCTTGTCAACAGCAAGGTCTTTAGAGACGGTGATACACAACTTGGTACAATGATGGGAACTGGGAGAGGAGTTGGCCATGACATGTGTTAAAGAATCGTCCCAGCATTTGTCTGGAGCAATTTCAGAAAACTATGGAAAACCGAAATCAGGATGGCCAGAGCTGGGGATTGAACCTGGGTCCTCCCGAATGCGAGTCCAACATGTTACCATTCTTACCTTGCTCAGTGGCTGGCTTAAGAGTTAATTTAATTTACGCCTATGTTAGGGATATTAAATATTTTGATACATTGACAATTGTCGATACCAAAATTAAAAAATCTACAGATATCTAAAAAATTTTACTATTGATGTATCGGTGTTACAATATTATTGAAATCACCAATATGTCGGTATTAACAATATTTTGAAAATGACTTCGGTATTGAAACATGCAATTTAGCAATATTATCTGTACTGCGGCAAGCTGTACACGCCCTCGCCAGCACCTCGACTACTATCTGCTCGTCGGCATAACACAAGTTCTTATCTCAGTATATTGGGCACATGGGTTCGAAAAAGGTTTTAACGCAAGCTAGCAGCTTACGGTTCCAGCACACCAAGTTAACTCTTAGTACCAGAAGAAGTAGAAAACATTTGGCTCCATTATTTCTTCACTTTACTTTTCCAAAATTTTAGTGCTTACAACGTGCTTATTACATAGATGCGGTGGGCTCGACCAAATAAATTATGCTAACAACAAATACTTATTTAAGCACCCTAATATTCACATATTAAAGCCAAGCATGGCATAATATCTGCAAAAACTTGGCCTACCACGCCGATACATGGCGATATACCTCACCACGTAGTAGCGTGGTGCCGCCTCACGCACGTCCGCACCCCTTGATCTCCCAGCTAAGATAGCCTCTCCCTGGGTCCAGCGGCCTCGGGCAGCGAGTTCGCCGGAACTCGCCCAGGCCCGCCACTTCCGGAAATGCACGTGCGCAACTTTTGAGAGCAACCCCTGTTGTTTTGCTTTGTGATCTCTTACCAGTAATTACCAAACAGCCTTAAATTATAGGTTACGGGCAATACTCCCCAAATATCAGTTACATTTACACTCTCACTAATTTAATTTTCACAGTTCGGGCCTGTACACTCAGTTGGCACTTCTTCAGGCCGCCATGTTCCTTGCACTCACTGGACAATAGATATATACAAATAGACGTTTACAAATAGCCTTTCCCGGAAAATTTGAACAGACGTCATCTTTCATAACACTTAAATCCCTCTAGGGTGCTCTCATCTACCTGAATCAAGGCAAATAAACAGCTTAATGGTTCGGCCCACTGCACATAATTAGATTAACATTTAATTACAGTGTACTTAGGTTCATTACCAGCTTAGAGTTCATTCTTTTAGGTTTTATTTCCATGGTCTTGTTGAACAATCGCAGTTGTTCAGTCCAGGTTAAATACATATATCCTATCCTAACACGTGTCCATTTAACTACCCCCACCGGGGTACTTTCGATGCACTGATACCAGTAAGCCGGGCAATCCACCATGGGCATGGCTCCTATCATCGCTAGTTACAAACCCAAACACACTATAAAGCATTGCGAGGTTCTATTAGGCCCATACTGACACCGCGGAAGGAAAGGAGGCTCACCCCTTAATTTACAGAGACACGTATAGATTTATCGCTAAACCTAAAGACACGTTGAGAAACCACAAAAAAAAAACTTTAGAACAAGCAAGGATGGGTAGGCCCGGCCAAGTGCCTAACATATCAATATCACAGAAATATCAATATAGACAATTCACCAAAACAATTTCAGTATTTAAACTTACAGATAACTAATAATATATTGATATGTCATAATACTATCTAAATCATCAATATATTGATGTTGAAAATATGCTGATAATGACTTGGGTATTTAAGTGTTCCAATAACTATCAATATTTCGAGAACTACCAATGTAGAAACAAAAAATGCGACTGATATATAATTTTCTAAATATAGATGTATTGGAGTCACAATATTATCTGAACCACTGGTATATTGATATATTCAATGTATTGAAAACTCACAGAAATTGACAATGCTATCAAAATTTACAGTTTCATCAAAACTGATGTATTCATTGATATTATCTCGGGACATGACTATGTTATTTAAACTGAAATTATTATTGAAATGAGCATTATGTCATTGAAATCATGATTAGATGGTATTGTTATTGTATGAGAATAATATTATTATTATTGTTATGTAAATTGTCAGTATTTTGATGGTTGTTGCCAATTACATTTTCACTTATTTTGCCAATAACATATGATATTAAAGATTAGAAAGGCATAATCAAAATAATTAATACTATCACAGTTGCAGTCTTATGTTTACCATCAGCAGATAAACATAATTAGTCTCACACTACTTTAGTTAAGTATACATTTTATTTTCTTAGATTTAATTTACAGGTTTCTGTGTAATTTCAGTGTCACTAATCCCACTATATTAAACATGCCACATTGGCTATAAACATGTAAATGCTTCGTAATACAGGATATTTGGTTTGGAATTTAAAATTTAAAGTATAGAAAGCCGCCGACAGATTAAATTCAGGGTGTATGCCATTCACCAAGTGAATATATTTTCACCCAAGTTTACTAATGCATTTAAGAAGATGTAACTACCAAGCATAACTTAAAAACTGATGTACAGTATTTATAGACTATATCTTGTAATGTTACGATATCAGTTGAGCCGTAGTTGGCACAGTGACTAGAGCACTCACCTTCCACAAAGGTGATCCGGGTTCAATCTCTGGCGGGGTCGGTCCTCTGATTTTTGTATGCGCGAATCTTATTAGACAATATCGCTGGTCGCCAGGTTTTCTCTGGGATTTCCCTTTCCCCCCACACCCCTTCATTCAAGCGCTGCTCTATACCTCATGTTACCCCTTACCATTCGGCCACCACAGCCCATGTTTAATTAAGTACTGAATCATGCAGTTACATATGATAATGGAAGTTGTACATGGAGTCTTAAAATATTTGTAGACTACATTCAAACACTTCAAGTTTCTGTTTTCTCCATGTTTGGCCTCAATCAGTTTAACATTATGCCCTTAAAAAATTGTGTCAATGATAAACTTGCAGCAGAGAGAATCTATTTCGGAATAGATTCCCTTAATTAACAGCCATTTATCAAATGAATAACTTGGTTAGAATATAAATGGGATTCATAAGTCTTTATTCTGCAATAATAAACTTGCAAATTTTCTATTCTCAGTTGATGGGCAGCTTTTCTTGGCTTAGAAATATCACCAAAAAACAATGAATGGTAAAAGAACTCGTACACTTGTATTTATTGATATAATTTTATGCCATTTGTGCCGCCACTGCACTGCGAATGTTTATGAGAATGTTTGTATTCATTGTCTGGAACACATTAAGAGTGGTATTTCTTACTCAATGCATTAAATTAAAACACTTACTTGTTTTTCTTTAGAAATGTGATTCTGAAATTAGAGTGCGTAACAAAATATACACGTTTGGTACAACTTAGCAATATTTATTACAGATTTGTATTGAATCTGTGTCAAGTTAATGGCACATATTAGGTTACTTATTAATTTTATTTATTTAAAAAAATTGGATGTTGACAAATACAACAGAAAAATCTGTATATAAAAGTAAAAAGTTAATAAAAAACTAAAATAGAAAAGTTTATACAAAAAACAATATTATTGGCATACAGATACATCAAAAAGTTAATGTTATCAATAATCCGATATATTTATGTTATTGATATAATTGTTATAACAAAATGTTACTGTTATCAATGTTCACAATATATCATAAATTACAATATTATTGATGTACTGAGTATGCAATTGAATTTAATATAGATATCACAATGTATATCAAACCGCCCTAATTTATGTATGAGGGTGTTGAAGAGGATGAAAAGTAGGGTTGAGTGTGATGGTTATAGAGGCTGGTTTCATTCATTGCGTGTAGGGTCACAGGAGGTGGAATTAATGCATTGAAACAGCAGGTGTGGATGTGTAAAGGTTGGGCGAATAGGAGCATGGTGGCTAGGGAAGGGGTAAGGCAGGGAAAAAGAATTGAAGTAAGCACACATTGTGATGCGTCTTGATCCACACTCTGCTTTGTCGATGAATTGGTTGGATGTGAACTGTGCAGATTGGACACACACAGTTCCGGTTCAGGCCAGCTATTTTCTATTTGACGCAGCAATCAAGTTGAGTTGTTAGCACGACAAGTGGTTCTGTAGGTACTTTCTATTAGTAGCCACTGGTGCACCAGTGGAAAATGATGACGATAATAACTGCTCAGTAACTTATTCTTTTACCCGTGCCCGGATAGAAGCTTTGTCCCTTTTTCTTTATCTTATAGGTTAGATAAAGTGGCATAATTACCATCAAAAACAAAGACAGGTATATCTTCCTTACGGTTATTTATTTGTAGCTATAACCAATCTGTTTCATGACAATAGTTGCCCTTAGCAAACTAGCAAAACAACAAAACAAAGAATAATATAACAGGTGACGTGACAAAAGATACTCCTCCAAACCAACTACGCTCTAGTAAGCCCTAAGCAATCTGCAGCCGTTTAAGGTTCTGCATAATATAGTTATTACTGAGTGTCTGCCCAAGAATTTCAGCACAAGAGAATGTCGTAGCTCAGTACTGCAATTTACAAACTTTAGTACTCACGAGTTGATACTTACTCAACTCAGAATGATGGCTACACTGTTACATAAGCCTATTGTGCAACACAATTAGTTACACCTAGTGCTACTTACTAAAGAAAAAAAATTGAAGTTACATGAACGAAGCTTTAGCTAGAGCGATTTGGCCCCCAAGGCTTCACTTCCCAGTGCCAGCGCTCCCTGTCTGCCCCGTCATGACACTCCGACTGATCCACACTCAGCCGGCCATCTTTCTGCAATCGAGTTCAGGCACTGACATACCACGACTTACTCTTCCTGGCAGACACCCGAACTTACTCGGCGGAGCGATACAACAGGACCCAGGTTGTTTGAAAACGGTTTAATTGACATTTATTATCGAAGAAAAGTATGTAACATAATTACTGACAAATTTCCAACGCGTTTTATTCCACTTTTAACAGCTAAATATTCATTATTTTATTAATTGGGAATATGCTGCACCATCAGTCTGTTGCGGATCGCCACCTTTTTGGGGTTTTGTTGCGCCCAGCACTACCACCCATGACGATGGCCTAACGACCTGCTGCTCTAGCTGCATTCCAACTCTCTGAACTCTAACCTGCCTGCCAGATAAATCCCATCCCAGCAAAGGTTAGCTCATAGCCTACTTGAAATTTTCAAAATCGAAATGAAGCAAGATATAAGATAAAAGTACTTAGAAATGTTGTTCAAAACTAAGTTCTCTTTAAAATGAGTCCAAACACAAAATAAATAAAATAAAATTGACCCGTAAAATTTACTACTTTTATCTTGCCTTAACAGTTAAAATTTAAATTTTGTGTAAAGTTTTATGATAATTTCTCATCCAGCAGCCCCAATTAAAATGTTGGATCCAGCCGTATACATCCTTACATTTGATTAAGTTAGCATGATTAAGAACGCAGTTGAGGAATTGGGAATTTTGAGGCTGTTAAAATTAGGTACTGTGGATATATTTGTCTGTTTATAAATTTGCAATGCAGGTTGTATCTAGAATAAACCTTGTTCTAACAGAAAAAACCTACATGAACATTGCACAATTATTTGTTACCTTTAAAAAAAACATTTAAAACAATATAAATAAGTTTTTCCATGCCGTCCCGGATCTTAATCAAACTTTTTAATTACATGCAATAAGCAAATAATATTTATACTATCAAATTCTGTAGGGTTTTCTCTAGAACGTAGTATATAAGAAATTTTGTTTCGAACTATAAATAATTACAGAAAAAATATTTTCTACACTAGTATTAATTCGTATGATGATAAAATGGGTGTTTTCACACTTGCATTTAAAGTATCTGAAAAACTAGTATACAGGCTTGTAAAATAAGTTATATAAGAATTATTTTGTGTTTTAAATGCTCCAGAAATGTAAGTACTTTTCGCATAGTAAAATAAAAACTATTGTATTCCTTATGCCACAAGGTTAAATGTAGTGTTACCACTTGCCTGCGAGAATGCGCGAAGAGTACCGCTGGCAGCCGTGGCGGTTGCCAGCGAGGGAAGAACACTGCATTGTTGCCACATATTCGTTCCTTCTTCCCTCAGAGCTCAGACAAGTAGGAAAACATTCGGCGCACGCTGATTTGTTTAGTATTAATCACAATATCTTGGAATGTATGATGTTTTTAGTAAAAATACATAATTTCTTTCATACGTCATTAAATTGTGATGTGATGTTCACTGCAGACGGAGTAAACTAATGCTTTGCGTAATTCTTAACCAAACACAATTCACTTTTGTGAGAAGCAAGCGCACTTGCTGCTTGACCACCACAGCTCCGGTGAGACATGGAGACAGGGGAGCGATGGGGGCCTACTTTCTGAAGAAAATGTAGGCTTCTGAGATCACCTTACTGTCTGTGTGTGTGTGCCCCTAAAAACTTTTGAACAAATGGACCGAATATCATCAAACTTGGTGGACTTCCTGACTTGACTGTTGCTTATTTTGTTTATGTAATGTTTATATTTTCAAAATGTAGACCTTTTCAACATGTTTCGATCAACTAGATATTTAATCAAATGTATTTTATAAATGCATCAAACTTTGTACACACAAATAACCTAGTAAGATGAACTGACGTTTATGTATTTCGATCATGCAGTATAACTTACATTGTTTCAAAATGGCGGCAGTTTTTGTATTTTTGCCATGCCATATCTGAGGAAATATTTAATCGAATTTCATCAAAGTCGCTGTACATATACAACACTAAGCTGTCTTTACTTTTGTATATTTCGATCATACTTGGTTCATGGTTTCAGAATGCAGACACGTACTTTCATCATAATATGAAATGCCATGTGCGAGGAAATATTTTTCAGAAATTCTTCTAACTTAGTACACATATACTACATACAAAACTGACTTGACTTTTCTTTATTTTGTTCATACTATGTTCATGTTTACAGGTGGCAGACATGTTTATATTTTGAGCGCAGTCTGACTAAATACGTTTCAGAATTTCATCAAACTTAGTGCACATATACTACGTAGCGAGTGGATATGACAGTTTATTTCGTTCATCCTGTGTTCATATTTTATGTAAAAAAAATTTTTTTACAAATTTCATCAAAATTGGTACACACACACATGACATTTATTACTTATTAAGTTGACTTGAAATTTTTTGTTCATTTTGTATTCTAAGCAAAGACTGTATGAACTTCACAAATTATATATGGAACTATTTTTCAGAATTTCATCAAACATGGTACACATATTATAGTTCAAAATAAATTGATACGACTTGTAGGCCTATGTATTTAGTTAATGCTGTGTAAAAGTTATACAGTGGTGGAATTCCAAACAAAAGTTTATCGCATGATCTATCTAAAAGAGTCATTAAACAGAAGTTCATCTAACTCTGTATGAACATATAGTACCAAATAGAACAACATAAGTTTGATATATTCTGTTTTGTATATACGGTATTCAGTTTTTAAAAACACTGTTGCGCATCAAATATGTTTATGGTAATCTGAAGACCATTTTCCGAAGTTTGTTCAGACTCGCTACACATTTAGTGCTAAGTAAGGTAACATGATTTTAAAGTTTGGCGATCCTACAATTTTATATTTATGGGATGTGTGCAGTAAAGTCCAACGCAAGTTTCTCTACTTGAGGTTTATGATAGATTCCGTTTGGTATTTTTAACATTACAATAATCAGAGAATCCTTTTCTTCCCCATTTTGAAAGGTTTCGAAGTCATGTTTCTAAACACAGTGCTTAAATATAAAAAAATGGGAAGCTTAGTTTTCCTGCAAAGGTTATTTCATTAATAGCACTCGTACTACTTACCGTTAATACAGTACACAGGTTACTAAAGCACTAAGAACAACACCTAGGCCATCTGCGTTCGATCCCCGGAAGGGTACTCCCGGATTTGCACATGTAGATATTGTGCCAGTTGATGTCGCTAGGCGCAGTTTTTTTTTAGATTGTGTTTTGTTTTCATACTCCCCTGCATTCCAGCACTGCTTCAAATCCATCTCGTTAACACCCTCTTCAATTCTTTTGATTTCGGTTTACTGAAATCACTTAATGCGAATGCTGGGATGGCCTTCCTAGCAAAATTCAAAATTCCTTTTGTAGATTAATTGTGTGTGTCTGCTTCTGACATTGTTGTCAACAAGTAAAGAAAAACATAATGAAAAGGTAGTCAGTCTGTTCATGACATCTGGTGACTAGAAAGTCCTTTGTGACTTCCCTTTTAATATCCTACCGAGATCTTTTCATAAATTATTCTGAAACTGTTACTTTTATGTATGTAAAAAGTAATATTCTACACGGTTCTGTATTATTCTGATACGTGTACGTGCAAGATTCTTAAATTATATTGTAACTGAAGGCAGCGTTTATGTTACATTGCTTCAATAATTATACATGCATTAAAAGTACATATCTTATGATCAGGAGATGATGAGAAATTACTACGAAATTAATAGTTATGGAGGACAGGTTTGTTATGTCTAGTTTCTCCTTATTCAAATATTAGCATCTTAACCTTTTTGTGTATATGTTTCTCAGTTCTCGATGAAATATTACTTGATAGGCTAATGTGCATTATACTGGGTTTTGCATAACAACACATGTATATGTACATGTTGTAATGAGCAGTGATGTGTTATCATTAAGGCTGTCTGGCTCGACAAGGGCATTGCGTCAAACTAGCGAAATATTTGTATATTTTCTTGGATGGTCGTTAGACACCTCTTCCACTGTGAGTCCAATGGCAAGCAAGGGGACACATAATACGTGCGAAGATTGTGCTGATAACCCGTTCCTTCCTTGAACTGCGAAGTGGAGGCGTAGTGCCGACAGTCTGGCCAAAAAATGCAGAATTCTAGTATATATGAAGAGAGTGAATGTGCGAGTGAATAAGTTTAGTAAACTATATTGAAGGGCCTAAGCTAGTGCAGCATGCATAACAAGACAACTCGCACAGTTTGAAGCAAATGCTAAACAGCTGTACTTATCTGTAAACAACTCACAGCTTTTCTTGCTTTTATTAAAACGCCATCGAAATGATACAACCAACAGATTGTGTGAAACAAAACAAAAAAAATCATTTGTAAAAAGTATTTAATACTGAGCATTCACCTTTGCAGTAGTATTGAAAAACATATCAGCTTTTTTATGGCAAATTATAGCTTGCGAGTAGTAAAACACAAATTTGTATGTGTATCTTGCTCTGTGCCTGCTCAAGACTTACTTCTCACTTATTTGCTCTGAAAATTTTACATTCGCAAGATTGGTTTTATGCCGTATTACAAATAATGTGTACTTTCTTTATGTGAGGTGATTATGTATTTTCATGATAAACTTGTCGCTGTGTCGTTCGTTTACATTATTTAAAGGTTAACTAAAGTAACAGAGAAGTGCCCAATTAGAAATATATTTTAAAGTGTAAAACAGTTAAATAGTGAAGTTCCTTTTAAGGCCATGCTAGGGAGTTTTACAGTGCTAATGAGGCCGTGTTCTGGAAGGTTGGGGTTGTGTCCTAAGTGCTTACCAATATGAACTCTAGACTGTTAAGAAAATTTGACATTTTTAATTGTGAAAGTAACAGTTTCATGCATTTACAAGGACGGCAGTATATTTTCGGTTTCTATAATTAGGATGTGGATGAGTTAGGGACTCTTATGCTAGCTTTTATTCTAATGATTTTCTTCTACTGTCCATACCGTGTAAGGATTCCATTATTTGACTGATCATAAAAAAGTAGGACAATGTAAACAAAAACATTATGTATCCTTCCACCACCATGTGCTTTCCAGCTGACAACCGAAACATGTCAATAGTTAAGGTATATTATGATTGCAATAACACCCAAAGTGTGTTGTGATTTTCTTTAGATTATTTTTTTTAGATCTCAGACAAATAATTTATTTTCAATACTATCTTCACATTAATCTTACTAGTGTTAGGTGGGCAATGTTAATGGAATTATTTCATATTACAGCAATGGATAGCCTACTACAATTATTTAAAATTTAACATTTTTTGTATATTTTCCTACGTATGATAAAAATTTTAACATTTAATAACGTTACCAAAAATAAACAAACATGTATGGGAAACTTATGTTTTCTACTTAACATCTAAAAAGATTAAATAATAGTAGCTTATTTGGTTGTAACAAAACTGAAGTTGCAAGAGCTTATGACAGTGCAAGCAAATATATTTAAACTGAAATAATAAGCACAATAATTCATGCAAGCATTATTACAATGATTTGTCGTGTTGCCTTCAATTTGGTTCTACACTATCAGATAATAACGCCGTATAGGCCTAGTTTAAGTTTCTAATTGTAGACTATTAAACAAACTTACCTTTTGTTGTAGGGCCTACCTTCGAAATATCAGTGTTATTATAGTCATGTGACTATACACTATATAGCCAAAATTTGTGCTCCCATAACCTAAACGGAAATAATATACAAATAAAAAGCGTAAGTATTAAACAAACATGGGTAGGCCTAATTGCCCAGATCAGCTTTAAATCATTTTGTTGATTAACACATATCATTAAGGGGCCCGCCTCGTTGCCATAAAATCACACTGCAGCATGTTTGAAGAAAACGTTTTACACAGAAACTAATACACGTGTGTTCACGCTGTTTCTCCACGAAAAGAACACACACTTCAGACGACTGCCCTTAAGTACTTTCAAGACAACACACGTATTAGAAATCCCCTTTTAGGGCACGTCAAAATGGGTTAAAACGGAGTTTTCAGGCTGCTATAGCGGAAAATATACTAGCCGAATACATGTGAAACCACTTAACGGGTAGTGCATTGGACTTTAGTAAAGTGATTTCTTAAATACAATAGGGTCACCACTTAAAGTCCCATAGGAAATTTGTTTTTTCGCGAAGACTGCACGCCTTAAGCATAGAGGCGACGCACCGTTGTATGGCCCATACGACGTCGCCCTTAGCACCATACCTCACTCACACAAACACATGTGCCACGAGGCGGGCTCTTTAAACAGGTACACTTTAACGACCGGGAAATATGCAGGCTTACGTCTTCTGGCCGTTTATTTTGGCAATTGTAGGCCTAAATTTTTGCAGCTGACAGGCACAAAATCTCACGTGGACTTTATAATAACCATTTACTTGATTAAAAAAACATGGACTTTTTCTTTCAAAAAGAATTTATTGAGTCGGCGACATGAAAAAACATGTTTGCATATAGGACTACAACATGAACTTCTGTTAAAATAAAAGTTGGGTAAAATTTTTTTAAAATTTTGTATAGCACTTTTCTGTGGACGGATTAACCTACTATTTATTTAGCGAGTGTTTTTGTAGACATGCCAGCTGAAGTTACTGTCTTCCGAATCACGTCTTAATATCCCGTTGTTGTTGGCGATTACACGTCGCGTATTTTAATCCCTGCAATGCAATATATTACAATTACATACATGCACAAAATATTAAAATAACACCGTACAAGAATCTCAAACATACCGAACACACGAGAAGCTCAAACACTCGCAACGCAAATGACCGCTCTTTATTTTGGTTGCCGGACGTCATATCTCAGTGGCGATTACAGGCTGGGTTTTATAATCCCTGCATTACAATATATTAAATATATTTACAGAATAATACAGTACCACATTATAAGAATTTCAAACACGCGCGAATGCGGTAACTTTTCACACTCGCAAATGGCCGTGCTTGGTTTTGGTGTCAGGTCAGCTGATAACGATGCGGTTGTTTGTAAATTAGTCATAAAATATTGCAATTTGAATAGAATAAAATAGTTAACTGACTAATGCTGGATATGAAGCCGTTTTATCATATTACGTTTCCTCCGAAATGCTTACTTATTTTTCATATATAATATACACTACTTTCAACGTCGGCGATGGAAGTTAACCGATTTGTTGATCAGGGCTGCCACTACTGCTTCATCAGGTCATACGGTCACGTCCTGTTGTTTTAAATGGTTGCCATGTGTCTGGCGCGTGTTAAAAATATTGGTAGCATCGGCTGTCAAAATATGAAATTCTTACATGTAAAGTACTTTCTTACTGGTGTATTGAAGAATAAATTGATCAACACGAGCAGTTAAATTATTTGTGTTGTATAACTTGTACGCAATTTTCTATATATGTATCCTCAAAACGTAGAACGTTCTAAACGTAAGATTGTAATGAACCAATTGAGACAAAGGAACAGGCTTGTTAGTCTATCAGCTGAGTGACTAAATGGCTTCAATCATTCGGTAAAGACGAGTGAGGTATCATTTTATTCAGTATTTCCTGTAGAACACGAATGTGCTAACCCAGGAATCGAAATCGCTGGCTTTCATATAGTCTTTTAAATAAAAGTAACAACATTGAAATTTTGTTTTATGCGTTATAATATTCGTAACCTACACAAAAACAAAACTGAATAAAATAACTCCTCACTCGTCTTTACCGTAGGACTCATGGCATTTTCGTGAGAATCTGGCTCTAGCTGATAGATCGGGCGCTGCAGATAATCCCTGTCAGTTTTGGTAACATGAGTTGCCACTTCTTGTCCTCTCATAACTGCTCCTGCTCCGCGTTCACTCAACGTACTGGGGATAAAAGCAACATATCTCCACAAGCAGAGGTCCTGTTTTCGTCTGGTAAAAAATTTAAATTATTAAGTTTTAATTACTGTTTTTACAGGATAATAGTTATTCCAGAAATGTTCAGATTGCAACATGCTATACAGCATGGTAAGGAACAAGTCTAAGACATGGTTTTATGTGCTATTCATGCTGCATTACTCTACTACAATTAACTAAATCATTAAAAAAAGGCTTATTTTCCAGATTTTTTCTTAACAAAGTTAAAAGATTTTTATATACGTCAAATGTCTTAGACAATTATATACGACTTTACGACACCTACTTCCGAAAATGGTATACTTTAACTTCATTCGTTCCCTCGATAATGTTCAATAACATTACACACGTTTCTCGCTGTTTAGCATACCGTACCGAGCACCCTTAAGGTCATAAATTATTAGAACACCCCACGTTTCAAATAAATTAAGACATTGGCGCAAACTAGGATAAGTTATATTTTTGAAGTAGTAATGTATTATAATTTAATTACTTGATATATTTTAAATTGCATAGTTTGTATTTCAGTGGGAAAATTAATCATGCCTTGTGTTCATACCATTTGTTAGTTCATAGTAGAAAGTGAGATTAATATGATTTCGTCCTGTGAACAATATAGGGCTGAGTAATAGTAATGACTTCAGCTAAAAAAACCAAATTGGAAATACTGTATATTTCTTGGACATACTGGAAAAAGTGTTTGCTACTTCACCATCATGTCATATGTAAATGTAGCTCTTCACGTGGAAAGAAGTGTATGAAGACAATGTTTCCTGGAAAAATCAAATGCCCCTAAAACTCCAAACAAAAATATATGTATTGCTTACTGTCCGAGATAGTTGACTATCTTCATAAAGGAAAGCAAATCAGAGAACTGAAATACATTTTGGACGCCCAAAAACCAACACCTTCCCACAGTAAAATATTGACATAACAACATGTTGTGCGGCAGAAAAATTAAATAATAATTGCAGAATGTAAATGCAAACAATTTTGTGCACTACGATGGTAATACTAAAATAACATTTCTTTAGCACGCTCCTTCTTCGATTGGTACCTTAATTATTACTTTGTAATACAAGACACATAGCTGCTTTTAAAATTATTGTTGGTTTCAAAGAACAACTTGTAAAAGTATTTTGTGCCTTGGTACGAAATGTTCTAAGTATTTCTGTGACCCGTCGAGAAATCGTGTATTTTTTCAAGCAATGATAAGTTTATCAGTTTTTAATTTTTTTATCTATGAAATTTAAAAAATATTTGGAACTTTAGATATCTTACTATTTCTGAAATATGCTACTTTGATCTCTGTTCTTTACTGTAGAACATTACCAGTTAACTGATGTGTCTAAGTAAATATCCTCAGTTTAGCAAAATGTACGCCTACAGCAAGAAACCATACCGTGTGCAAAGCTGAAGATATTACAGAAGTATTTTAGTAGCAAAGCCATGAGCAACAGGTAAAAGGTTATAGGGAAAAGTTGTCGGAAAGACAGGTTAGCTATTTGTCACTCGCTATTGTCGCTGCTTGGTTTATGTAGGAAAGCATTAGTGCACAATATTAAACTGAATAGGGAAATCAAAGAATAAAATAAGTCCATTTGTTATCTATTGACAAAATTATGTAATTTGAGTAAAATGTGGCTCTCTGTCAACTGTAATGATGTATTATATGGATTTGTGCCACATTTTTTTTCAACAGTGTATGCGTGTCTGAAGTTGGAAATCAAATCATTGTATGATATATTTCTGTGTTATGTGAAATTATTTTATCCTTTTTTATCGTTGGTTTAATTCGTGATCTATTTACGTGCATAACAGTTTGTTTATGAAAGACAAAATTAAAGTTAAATTTTTAATGTAGTCATATAATGAAGAAAAATTACAGCGTGTTTATGAAAGACAAAATTAAAGTCAAAATTTTTAATGTAGTCATATAATGAAGAAAAATTACAGCGTATTATATATATGTAAGATGCAAAGATTTACGTGGTGTTGACAGACTATTGCTAATGTTGTTTACGTTTACCATCAAACTTTACCCTTCCTACGGAAATCAAAGTTGTGGGATTAACTATTTTATCAACAAGGTTGTGACGTTTTTGATATGTTAAAAAAGTGTAAGATGAAATAGATGCATTTAATTGTGTTTAATACAGCTTTATTGTAAGGTTATGTCTGTGTTTTTTGCTGGGAGCTTTATTCAGAGATTGTATGTGTTTGTTAGTCTCAGTCTAGGCCTAGAAGTTTATTCTGAGGCTTAACTCTGAATGTATTTGGTGAAATATAGTTTTCAGCTAGCAGACATTGTGCTTTCTAAATAACATTTATTATGTTTATATATCAACATTTTAAAAGAATTTGTTAATATATTGGTAATGTTGTTGATTCGTACAAGAGGGAGGTACCCACAAATTATTTCTTGAATTGGGTCATGACGAAAGGAAGATGAGTGATGAGTTATATTCTACCTTTTCGTACAGTTTTTAGTGACACTGAATTCTGTGTATCACAGCCAATTTTAAAAGGAGATGGTCTATCAAGGTTTTTGTCTTATTTGGGCGAGATGGGATAGTGTTTGTTGTGAGAGCATGAAATGTGACTGTGTTGTGTTTACTTTTATAAGAGACAATAGTCAACAAGAAAATTTAGTTCTTATTAATGATAATTTTTCTTTGTTTGTGATGTTCGCTTCTGCACGCTAAGTTTCGTAATAGTTGTTTAAAACCTATTACAATTTTTAAGAGCCCATATTTGTAATGCGTACTTCACCTAACTCATTCTAGCATTCTTCAGAATATAACCGAAAGTCACACTGCTATGGTTCCACACGAGTTAATTAGCCATTCAGAATTTTTCTGTGTTCATAAATCAGTCATGTTGTTTACACTCACACTGGTTGCAAAATATTGCAAAAATAAATATATATAACCGTAGGTGTACTAAGAAACAATGAAAAGTTGTGAAAAAGGCTAAATGGAAGCATGTTTAGAAGAAAGCAGGGGATAATATTGTGCCTTATTTTGTCTTCTAAGTTCTTCAAATAAATCAAAAAATTGGAAATGTTTAAATTTATGGCATCACACTAGATTACCCACAAATTGAAATCATTGTTGAGTATATTAGTGGTAGATTTTGTTGCCTTTTTACATTATAACCAGACAAAAAATTGTAACATAAAACTTTTTGATGTGTGGATAAATTTTTTTACAGGGAAAATATGATATTTGACCATCAGAATACAAAGTCTATTTATACAGCGTCTGCAGTTTGCATTATAAATGTGGCAATTCCAAATGGATTGTTTACGGTTTTTGCAAGGTCACAATACCAGCTTGGAATGATAGACGGGAAGTATGGGAAATTGTGAAGCGGCAGCCAGGCCCGAGCGACTTGACAACATCGCCCTGCAGGCAGCCTGCTTGTAGGCTCTGCGGAGGGGAAAATGGAGGAAGCCGCTCGCAACACGCGTATCGGTTTACCAAGAGGGAGATAAGAGGACAATACATCCTTTCCGTCCGACTGTCTCTCCTCGACTGATCGCCTCCAGAAATTGCAGCAGCTAATATACGGGCCAGCAGAGTGGTGGGGAGCATTGTTCCTATGTCCTTTATCATATTATATCAACAAAAAGCCCAAACGTTAGAGTGTCAATCTTTCCATAATGAACAAAGCCCTTAAATTGTACAAACGAAAAGAAAATCTTAATTTAAAGAGAGAAGAAAAAAAATTAAAATTATTATATGATAAGGAACCAAGTGTGAGCTACGTGCCAGTGCATGTCACAACATGTAGAGGGGTGAAGTAGGGAGCAGAGAGAATGTATGTGGAATTTTGGGGAAATTTGTGAAGGAATGCCAATTCCAAAACAAGTGGAGGTTAAAGATGACTGGTGGAAAGAAGAGATTGTAGCTTATGAGTAGGAAAGAGCGGGAGATGTCGCACAGAATTGAAAAGATATGAGGAAAGGCGTAGAAAAGAGGAAGACCGGTTTAGACTAGATGGATGGGCAAAGAAATTAGAGAAGGATTTGGGAAGGACTAAGTAAGAATTTTGAGAATACAAGCTGAACTGCAGAAAGAATTGAGACATGAAAAGGAGAGGCAGAAGTAGTAGTGGGTAAATTGAGTGGCAGGCTAGGGGAGTTAGGGACGTTAGTAAAGAAATAGGCAGTGGTTAAGGGCAAGAAACATTATGTAGGAGGTAGTAGAAACTGTTGAGAGGAACATTAAGGGTTTGTTGAGCAAGGCGAAAGAGAAATTCCCAAAGGCAAGGATATAGGTTAGTGGGGTACTTGGTCATGTAGGAGGTAAAAAATGCGAAGACAGTGGTAGCAAGTGAGCTATATGACAGTGTGTTCAGGGATCTGGGGGCCACGTTCACAGATCGCAGGAAGTGGATAGGATTTGAAAGTGTACGAAGTGATATGGTGCACTTGACAGAACAGGGAAAGAGGAGTTTAGGGGATCTTTTGGGCAGGGAGACAGCTGGTTGTTTATATAGTGGGTCAGAGTTGAGCATGAAGAGCAGAAATAGCAATCATTTAGAGGCTGGTGTAATGATTGGGGTTCTGAAGTAGGGAAGATTGGAGATAGCAAGAGGTGAGGAATAGGTTAAGAAAGTTTGGACAAACAACATAGGATTAAAAACTATAGTTATAGAATAAAAATCGTAGTTAAAACTGTCAGTGTATATGGCAAGGTTGATGCTTTCTGGGGTAAGGTTGAAGGATATGGGGCAGATGTAGTAGTAGAAGTCGGTAGAGACATGATTGAACAAGGAAGTGCTAGACGATGAATGTTGGCATCTTCAAAAGGGATATGAAAGGAAGAGGGTAAAGAATAATTATGTGTATAAGAAATGGGTTAGAAGAGTTGGTGGACTGGATTAGTTACAAGATGAAGTAATGGAAGTAAAACAGCTAATCAAATTAGATGACGTGTGACCTAAACGTATTAAAAAATAGACTAAAGCTGAATTTTGGTACAGTGATACGAGAATGACATATCAAAGTACTTGGACTTTCTCATGTTCGTGTCTTAGATTTTTAGGCCCTTGTACTACTACGTATTTACAAATGGAATGGAAAAGTACAACACACGAATACAAAATTAAAGGTTCCATTTAATTATGCAAACGAGGAACATTTCTAAATCCATTCAATTCATTCATAGTGAATTCTCCCATGTCACCCCAACATAAAGAAGCAACAGATTTATCCCTGAATCACAATTACAACCCATATTCTCCATTATATTATCCCTATTACCAAAACAACCCAATGTAATTCTTACCCATACATATAGACTATCACAAAAAACCAGTGTAGTCCTTTAATCATTCATATCAGTGTCCATTTATGTAGTTCGCCTTCGCAAAGAAATAAAGAGCAGGACTACCCCTTTCGCAGATATAACTGATACTTAGTTCGTATTGCGAGAGGCCTCAGTAGCAGATTACTATCAAAAGTTCCCAAAGTGAATGTCCCAATTGTACTTTTCTAATAACAGTTTGCCAAACTTGATGCGCAAAATGTCAATATCCAACTTAATATTCGTCTTACCTTGAAGTCTGACGATTTAACAGCCCATAAATACCTCGCCAGCGACCGTACAGCCTTAGTATTAACTCTTCAATGAGTCTTCCGGGGGTGTGCCAATCAAATTGTTACCACCAACTTAGCCAACAACACTGCTGAATATGTCAGGGAAAGCGAAGAGACGCTACTTCCAGATGTTCTATTGTAGATAGTCACCAAGTGGCTGAATTTGAATATCGAGAAAGGAATAAACCGTTTCTTCCCTCTACAGCTCGATACACTATTAGGGCGATTAGGTCTGATGTTATACAGATATAAAGTTCGGGCCGTCCATCACTCTCCACTGTAGTCGACACGAACAGGAATCTTTGTAGAAAATGAACCAAGTTCATATTACCACTCCACAAGGTTTCTACCGCCCAACCCGACGATTCACCAGAGAATGCTCACTGCCACCCTCCTGCTTCCCCACCTCTCCTTCCAGTTTGCTTCCGCTTCCCTCCTCATCGACATGATCGATTGCTGTCCCCTTCACCCGAAGACGAAACCTGAACAACAGTTCACACTGTTGAGCCCCCACAGGGGAGAGGGTGAAGATTTCTCACTACGCATAGTCTAATTGTACTCCTGGGAAAAAACATAAATCCTGCAGGGAGCACACTTGTCTGATACAATAAATAGAATTATACCTCACCGTAATCCTTTAATTACTACTTTTGTGTGTAGTCCTTGGTATGTTCCTTCTCGTACTACATCTTGTCATCATTGAATTATAACTAAAATAGTTATTATTGTTCCTATTAATGTAATGTTTGTTGATCCTTGAAAAAATTTTACTTGTCAGTATGGTCTAATATTTACACAGTTTAACTATAGCTCATCTTGTAATGCAACTAATTGTCCGAATGAGCTATAATTGGTGTGAAAGAGGAAACATTCATAAATGTATGACCATCCACTTTATACAGATAGTTTCGTAAAGCTCATTTAAAAAACAAATAATGAAATTAATTTTTTGAAGAAATAAATTTTACGCTTACTGGCTTTGTTTGCTTTAATGTGAATCGGCAAAATGAATACAATATAAAGTTGGTTATTTGCTTTAGAGATTTTACTATGGTATGTGTACTCGTTCTGGATGACAGATGGTTATGGAACTCTTATCAAATAATGGGACACATGTATCAGCTTTCAACAGTGTGTGCTGTAAATCCAAGCCGACCACAATGACCTTGTAAGAGCAAGCGCTACCTGCAAATATGTGTTGAAGGGAACAGTAATGGGTTGTTTACATTTCAGTTCGCATTGGGTTTTCAACAATTGTGTCTAGTTGCCAATTTATAAATTCTGAAATGTGTTGTTGTGAATGTGGATACCTTGAGACCTACAACTTTTACATTTTTTATGAACATAGACTAGACTGCAAACTGTTGTTCCTTCCCTCAAAGACTTCAGTTTAGCATACAATGTTGTAGCTAGCAGCCGAGAAAGTTTCCCGCTTATTATTTAAAAAATAACAATAATTGTTATTACTGTCTTAATAAATTGATGGTATTCTAAGTATTCTAAAAATAACATAAGGTTTCTTTACTTTTTAGTGCACTTTTTCAGAGTAGAATTTTTTTTAATTCAACGTTGTTTTATGTTAGGAAATTTTTCATTTCTTGATTTTTTACGGAGTTCCGGTGCCTATCTTCCACATTTTAGCTGTTTGTCGAAGGAGTTTCACTGTGCCATAGCATTCCAAGTCAGTCCAGGACATCCTTGCCCATAGTTAGGTACCTACATAGTCTTAGATTGTCATTGTCATAAACCTACCAATATCTCAATCATTATACATTTCCTATTCAATTTTTCCCAGCGGGTTGTTCCTGGGATTTTCGCATGCAGGAATCATGCCGGACTATGCTGCTGGTTGTTGTGTTTTCTCAGGTGTCTCCTGTTTTCCCTGTCCCTTCATTCTGGTGCTGCTCCATGCTCACCTCATATCACCCCTCACCAGCGCTAAAGACCTCAATGTTAAACGCTGACCAAAATCTCTCACTCACTCCGATTTTGTGGAATTCCCTGGTGTATTTTGTATTTTACAAAACAAAGGTCTAATGCTAATTAAAAGTATCCCCTTTCCAAAAACAAAGAATGTTCAAAATGGTGTATAAATGATGGAGTTCTGTGGTAACAAACGTTAAAAAAACTACCGAATTGATACAGCCTCCTTTCTTTGAAGTCCGTTAAAAATATGAGATATCTCGTCTGTAGCGCTGAAATGGTTAAATATCCACGCTTTGTACTTGACATTCAGCGCTGGAGATAGACTTTACCTCTATGTAGCATTGTTGGAACTTCGAAACAGGAATTATTTTCAGCTGTTCACTTTTTAAATGTTCTCCTTTGTCCCAAAAAGCCCAGTCTTAGAAACATAAAATTCACAAGGATTCAAATCTAAACTGAGGAGCCAAGGGGATGTTTTCCTTACCAAATACCGATTAATAATAGAAATTGTGAAATATTATAACAGGGTGCACTGCCACAATCCCAAAATTCATTGGTGAGAATTTCATTAACACCATAATCCTGCCGTTATAATGATGGATGGTACACAAACTTGACCTATCTGTACTTATGTTGGCATTATAAATTCTAGAAGGTTAAGGACATCTCTGTGATACTCATTCAGTTTATTTTCGGCTGTCTGATACTTCTTTAAAACACCTAAAAACCTGGGGGTTGGTTATGTCATTGTCATAGAAAACATCTCTGCACAGTACATGAAATAACACACATGTTGATGATAAGAGAACAGGCAAGAGTACAGAATGATGACTAGGATACATCAGTTGCAGTTTGTGTGGTGGTTACTCTGGAACTTGTTGCAGCAGAGGCCAAATACCAGGAGTGTCGCCTGTTTTTTTTTTTTTTTTTCGGGTAGAAAGCTGTCTCTCACTGATAACTTCTCCCACGGTAAGTCAGAAGGTATTACAACAACGACTGCATTTCAGAAACTGTGTTTTTTTTCCTTGAGAGTTAGGGCTGCCAATTTGCTCAGGCATATTTAGAAGACTATTTGCAATCTGCTTTTAAAGAACTTTGATTCGAATCTTACAGCTGCAATTACTTTAAGACAAAACTCTTAGATATTATGGAAATCTCATCAATTTTATGGGAATTCCAGGAAAAAAAATTTGTAGTATACTTATAAGGAACTGCAGACAGCATTCAGTGTGAGTCATCTCATAGGGAACTCAAGAGATCTGATTTATATGGGCAGCAATGCATTGTGAAGACAGCTGATATTATAAGAGAGGATAAACTTGCAACAGTGTATAACATTAATATGTGTCTTAGCGCAGATGAAAATTTACTGTTGGTGGATAAGGTCCCAGGTACACTTAAGTGCTTCATGAATAAAGTGGTGCAAGAGATGTTGCCAGAAAGCACGGTGCTATCAGCCAAGTTATTCTCAGCTTGTTGATGAAGATCTTATATCTCAATCAGTGTTGATGGGAGTTGGGGATTATGGTCATTGTCATTATAGTACTAGACAGTTTGCAGAACTCATTTCCAGCCTTCAATTTTATATTAGCTACAGTGAAGTGCAGCATTATGAAAAGCAGGTCTTGGCAGAAGGGACAAACAGGAAATTTCAAGGGCATGGTGAATATATTCAATTATCATTCGACAATGGTGATTTCGATACAGTAACACTAACTGGACACAATTCTTTCCATAGCTTTCTTTTTTATACAGATTGTAGTCTGCGCATACTGACATGTTGCAATGCTCAGTGTAGTAGAAGAAAAGAAGGTGCAAGTTGTTCTGAAATGTATGGACATTGCAGAGGCAAGATCTGCTTTAACACAGCAATCTACAAAATGGACCCTGATGGGATGTAATTAGGCTTCTGCCATGACGTGTAAACTGAATTAAGGTTTTATTTTGTGTGTGTTTTTTTTTTTGTGTATAGTTATTTATTCAAAACAATAATTGAAATTAGTTATTAATTTGAGACGTATTCGAGCTTATTATGCCAATGAAATGAACGGTCCTAAAATTTGAGGGCGTGAACATGAGAAATTCAATAGTATTTTGATATGTTGTTCTCCAAGGCTAATAGTATCACTGTAGTAAAATTCATCTTTTGGCTATATTTTTATATGTTGAAACCTAATTTGACTGGGTTAAAAGGCATTGGTAGCAGTATCACAATAATACAAGCTCTTTGACATTAATCTGCGTGATTTTTTCTTGTGAGGGTTCCCTTAAGACTCTGGGGTTCGACACACCAATTGAGTTGTAGGAAGATCTTTTAGCTAGGGTAATCTCTGTGTGTATTTGTTTGTATGTGTGTGTGTTTGAGTGGGCATAAGCTACCTTGTGAGGACATTCGCCATTTTGCTGAGCGACGCTGTGAGGACATTTTTTCTTGCGAGGGCCAGGTGCCGGTCCTCATAAGGAATGGTCCTCATATTCGTATTCTACCGGCTATTCTGAGTTCATAAATATATAGGACATTGTATTTCTAGATGGTCCTCATTTTGTTGTCTAAATGCTGGATTTGTAGTTCAGCAGTTTTCCACCAGACAGTATCCTAGTCGACTTGCATACACACTTCTTCCAATCTGTGCAGTTAAAGTGAGAACCTTTTTACACACATCTTAAAGTTGCACACTCTTGAAATTTAACGTACTTTGCGAGTACCTGATATAAATTAACTACCAGTATCCCATACACCAAACGAGGACCATTTCCAGCAGCCAATCAGGAAGCCTTATTTGAAATTTTAAACTGGTGCACACTCGCATCTACATGTTGCCTGTAAATCAGTGTGTGAGGACCACCTTACACACGCCTGGGTACAATTTAAAGATATAAAGCGAGGACCACCTTACACACGCCTGGGTACAATTTAAAGATAACAAGCGAGGACCACCTTACACATGCCTGGGTACAATTTAAAGATATAAAGCGAGGACCACCTTACACATGCCTGGGTACAATTTGAAGATAACAAGCGAGGACCACCTTACACACGCCTGGGTACAAT